>JAWPHD010009329.1:0-104974 GCA_037043455.1 Cyrtodaria siliqua | reverse complement strand
TGTTTACAAACTTTCATTTAAGCATCATTGGCATTTTTATTTTTTAATCCCGCCCCTCGTGAATTTGGAAAAAAGGTTGTACCAGGTATTGGCAGTTTATTTTTGTTTATTTGAAAACTGTGATTATGCAGGTGTAGTTTTTGAAGGGAAATGCTTATTTTTAAATAATCTGTTATGCAAATACTCAGAATTATTCCTCTTTTTATCCCAGAGGATATAGTTATATGACCTCCATCCATCCGTCACATTTTCTGTCCGCTCTATAACTCTTGGATGCATAGAGGGATTAAAAAAAACATGGCACATACAATATTACTCATTTAATCAAGACACTGTCAGTGCCTTCAAGGTCAAGGTTACTCTGAAGGTCATTCACTTCTTATACATGTACATGTATTATGAGTAAGGCCCATTTCGTGTCTGCTCCGTAGCTTTTTCATTCGCAAGGGATTTCAAAATTATCGTTGCACATTTACTCATCTCATCAAGACGATGTGCAGAACCCAACACCCATGTCAGTATCCAGTGTTTTTTGGGCTGTTTTTATAGCCTTTATCAGGCTATATTCGCTATGCGAAAAATATCTTTTTTGTCCCAGTTTTGAGGCATATTCCCAATTGAAAGGAAAATATAAAGAAAAGAAGTGTTAGTGTATGTGACATGTACTGAGAACTAAATACTTGTAAATTTCTTTGTCATCTTTGTTGACCTTAGTAATAATACTGTACTGAAAACAGTATTAAATATACAATTATTAAATTAATGTTTTACATTATTTTTTCCCAATTTTATGAAAAATCTTGCTAAAATTCACAATTGTTAGGGTATGGGTTATGTTCCCAAAGTATAGGGGAAAGAAATGGTATCTTCAGGGTCAAGGTCGCTCTGACGGTCATTTGTCATTTGTATACCTATAATTAGGCCCATTTTATGTCCACTCCATAACTTGTGCATGCATGCATGGTGAAATTTCAGAATAATTTGGCTTATATACTCTATCATCTCATCATGACAATGTGCAGAACCTAACAAACATGCCAGTATCTTCAAGGTCAAGGTCACCCTGAAGGTTACAATTCACTTCTCATATGTCTATAGCATTAGGCCCATTTGTGTTTTATGCATGGAGGGATTAACTTGGCACATTTACTCATGATCATGAAGCCTTTGTAAGGCGAGGTTATTAGGGCAGTCCTAGCTGGGTTTTGGAGTCGATAAAGGAATGAAAAAGATTCCGCCAAGAAATTAGAAGAGTAGGATAACCTTCAGAATCCTTCACTGGGAGCTGCTCCAAATAACAAATAATGCACATTCATTTCTTGTTTTAGTGTGTTTAGTAAGTTAGTACCGGTAGTTAAATGAAATGACTTTGCATGCTTAAATTATAGGTGTACAGAGCTCTAGATAATCTGCGTATCTGCATAAAAAACACAAAAGATTTCATTCTATGCGTATTAAAAAACGTAAAAAATAAAATAAAAACATAAAAGAAATATTTCAATACATAAAAACATAAATATACAGTGTTTAAGATTCTGCCGATCAAAAAATTCATGGTTTGTTCTATTGTCAACTGTTCCATACTCGTCAATCATGTGTAGAATATGTTCATGTACTATATGATGCAAGACTCGATTAGAACATATTCAGAACAAATCTACGCCTGACTGAACATTGTTTGGCAAATATTGTTTAATTTAATAGACATATATTTAGTTAAAACTGTACAATTTACAATAATTCTGAATAATTGAAGGAAATATGCGAATGTAAACAAATGAAGGGTAAAAATATTGATAAAACAAACAAACAATTGGGGTAAAAAAAAAACATAAAAAAAATTAAGGGTAAAAAACCCAAATAGTAAAATCCTTATCTAGAGCTCTGCATGTAAATATGAATTTAGGAGCCGGGGACAGTTCCGAGATTTGAGATTTTTGGGTCGTGTGGATGGGTGGGGTTAGATAGAAAACTGACAAGCAAAAAATACAATGACTAAAGAAACGTGTCCCTCGGAAGCTGGTATAGATACAGGATATAAAAAATATGGGGATTCTTCCTGCTAATGAGGAAAAGTAATTAATACTTCGAAAGGAGGAAGTTTGTGTTTGAGGAAAAAAATAATCTCTGCACATGTACATGCCATGGCACAAATATTAAACACCACTTACTATATTTCTACTAAACACCAGTTACTAGTGTTATTATCAGATCAAATAACTTGTAAATAGCCCTATTTTAAATAATCTGTTTTAGTACAGCTGAGCTAGGGGTGAGTGTACTCCTCTACCTCATAAATGAACTTGTTTGTTTCAAATTCAAATACATGTGAATGCTTTTAGGCCAGAAAAAATAAAATAGAAAATAGGTCTGTTTCTGGTCTTGTTCCCAAAAGTAGGGTATGTAGGAGTATTTATAAATATATATATATCATTGTATATATATATATATTATTTTTTTTACAATTATTTTTTACTATACTAAATTCACATCAAGAACATCAAAAGCATGTTCCTTGAACATTATATGGGTGGTCCACTATGAAACTGACATGTACACACCTTAAACACTTAAACAATCTTTTTTTTTGGAGTGGTGGTGGTGGTGTTGGGTGGGGTGGGTGCGTGTGATGTGGAGCCCCAAGAAAAGTTTAGGATTGAGGCTTAAAAAAAATTAGGGATGGTCAGAAACCAGAAACAAGCCTATTTTATTTATTTTTTGCCGTATGTTAGAAAGTTGTGGGAGTAATATTAATTATACTAAGGAAAGTGGAAAATTCTATGATAAAAAAAGAAAGTGAAATAATCAAGAAAATGTAACCTAGCTATAGGAAAGGGCCGTTTCTTCAGAAAGTGGAAAACTCTTTCAATGGATCCAGGTGAAATACAAATTTGAAAAGTGGGAACTAGGAGACATTCTGTCAAGAGATGGTCGGATAAAAAACATATTGATATTTGGGAAGTGGGAAACTTCATGGCAAGAGATGGGTGAAATACAATTTTGGGAGTGGGAAACTTTATGTCAAGACATGGGTGAAATATATGGTTTGCAGGAAGTGGAAAGCTATCAAGAAATGGGTGACACAGTTTTGGGAAGTGGGAAACTTCCTGTCAAGAGATGGGTGATAAGTTCCATAAGTGGGAAACTTCTGTCAAAAGATGGGTGATTTATAGATTCCGGATGTGGGAAACTTCAAAAGATATGGGTAAAATATGAATTCCGCAAGTGGAAAACTTCGAGGAGTGAAATATGGCTGCTGGAAATGGGAAGCTTTTGTCGGGACGGGTGAAATATGACTTCAGAAAGTGAAAACCTTCTATAAAGGCATGGGTGAAATATGACTGCAAAAAGTGGGGAGCTTCTGTCAAGATATGGGTGAAATATGGCTTCAAAAAGTGGGAAACCTCTGTCAAGGGATGAATGGAATATGGCTGCAGGAAATGGGAAACCATCTATCAAGAGATGGATGAAATATGGCTGCAAGAAGTGCGAAACCTCTTTCAAGAGATGAATGCAATATGGCTGCAGGAAATGGGAACCATCTATCAAGAGATGGGTGAAATATGGCTGCAAGAAGTGGGAAACTTGTATCAAGAGATGGGTGAAATATGGCTGCAAGAAGTGGGAAACCTAGCTCTGTCAAGGGATGAATGAAATATGGCTGCAGGAAGTGGGAAACCATATATCAAGAGATTGGTGAATTATGGCTGCAAGAAGTGGGAAACTTTTCTCAAGACTACAGATAGGTGAAATATGGCTGCAAGAAGAAGGAAACTTCTTTCAAGAGATTGGTGAAATACTAATATGGCTGTAAGAAGTGGGAAACCTCTGTCAATGGATGAATGAAATATGGCTGCAAGAAGTGGGATTTTCTATTAAAAGGTGGGTGAAATATGACTGCAAGAAGTAGGAAACTTCTGTGAAGAGATGGGTGAAAATATGTCTGCTAGAAGTGGGAAACTTCTTTCAAGAGATGGGTGAAATATGGTTGAAAGAATTGTGATTTTCTGTCAAGAGATGGGTGAAATACTGATTCTGGAAGTGTTAAAGTTCTGTCAAGAATAAAAACTATCAAAATATTTTTTTAACATGTCTGTTTTTTCTTAAAGAAAGATATCAACCCACGGTTGAAAGTCCGACATCATGGAAGATTTGATGTTTAGCTGTGACCATAAGATGTATATATACAATATAATACCACTCATCTTTTATAAACAAAGCATCTACCGTTCATGTAGTATATATTGGGGCGTCCATGGCCGAGTGGTTAGAGTCTCTGACTTGAAATCACTTGCCCCTCACCGCTTTGGGTTCGATCCCTCATGAGCCTAGGAATTATTATGTGAAGAAGCTATCCAGCTGGCTTGCGGAACGTCGGTGGTTCTACCCAGATGCCCGCCCAATTCAATTCATGTAGTATATTAACGACACACATGTACTGGTAAACCATCCGTTGTTTCTATGTTTAAAGAAAAAGAAATATGGTGGATCAAACTGAACATGCAGTTTGTAAATAAAAGGAAGAATTAAGTGTCTGTCTGGATGAATGGACATTAAACCAAAACATCATGCACATTTTGATGTTGGATGATATAGTGATATATTGTTGTTTTTTTCACTATAAAAACACATTAATTTTATTAGGCTAAAATAAAATAATTGTATGGTTCCTATTACTCTCTTAAATAAAATTAATAGGGTTGGAAGGTAGAAACATTATCCACACAGCCTATGTATGTGAGACTTTGAAGATGACCTCTGGAGGAAATGTTCTATTTTTTTTTGCTAACTAAAGCCAAAATTAGTAACCAAATCCGGTGTTGTAGTAAGTTTATCTTTTGCAAAATTGGTGGCAAAAATAATCTTTACAGAAGAAA
Organism: Cyrtodaria siliqua; assembly: GCA_037043455.1. Lineage (NCBI taxonomy): Eukaryota > Metazoa > Mollusca > Bivalvia > Adapedonta > Hiatellidae > Cyrtodaria > Cyrtodaria siliqua. The sequence goes on along the minus strand of JAWPHD010009329.1, from coordinate 100,097 downwards.
AAAATAATCCAATTGAAGCTCATTTTATTTTGTGTTTTAAACGCTAGCTTGTTTTGCTTAACTACGTTCTTTTCGGCAATCCTCTTTCGTGGGGTTAAACAAACCCAGATTTCCTTCATAAGCAAAATGTTTAGAAGGTAGGAACATTATTTTACATGTACCTAATTCTCATTAGCGGGGGGCACGTACATTTTCTGAAAGGTGGGGGGCGCTTATTAGAACGCTAAAAAAAGTTATAAATTCTTGTTCTTGTTGTGTTACTGAAATATGGAATTAAATTTATAAGTGTGTGTATACTGTTTCTTGGATTTTAACCACTTTTCTTGGATATTAACCACTTTTACACCTCAATGTGAGATTATTTTTTTTAAAAGTCAGGGGGATCGAGTGCTAATAATCGCAGACCACCCACTTTTCCCGGGTAGAACCAATACTGCACACCTCCCGCCATCCTTAAGCGTCGATTCTTATGTATGGTGGCAGGTGTACCCTGGAAAAGTGGGAGGTCTGCCTCCACCACAAAAGAAATCGACCATCATGAATAACCTTACTCTACATCAGGCATCTGCATTTAACCACACAATTATTGTGTCTTGGCCTTTATTGGGACATGCAGCAATCTTGAAGTTGTATCACATCTCAGTTCATAAAATCAGTATCACTTTGACTTTAAACTTCCTTCCATACTTGTGTAATTCAATAAAATGTAATCACAATTTAACCCTTAACCAGATTTTCATGAAACGTCACAGGAATGTAGTTGATACTAGCAAAATTTCAGGTTGGCAAGAAATTCAAGATGAACGTCACGGCTAAAAATAGATTTTAAGAAAACAAATTTGTAGTGATTACTTCCTGAAAACTTTAAGTGATATTGATATGGGACTTTTTCTAAAATGATCAGCATGACATGATTGTTGGTCATTGTCGAAAATCATTTTTGGCTACCAGTGGCCATCTTTGTTTACATAGTTATATAGTAAAAGCTTGTAGCGACTACTCCTTTGAAACTACTTGAAGGATTTTCATGAAACTTAACAGAAATGTTGCTCTTGATGTCTAGTTGATCCTAGCAAAATTTCAGATTGGTCAGAAATTCAAGATGGACACCATGGCTAAATATAGATTTTTAAGTAGCAACTACTTCTTGAAAACTATAAGTGATACTGGTATGGGACTTTTTCTAACATGATCAGCATGACATGATGTTGCTCCTTGTTGAAAATTATTTTGATTCAACATTAAACATGGCTGCCAGCGACCTCCTTTATTAACATAGACTTAGAGTTATATAGTAAAACCTTGTAGCGACTACTCATCTGAAACTATTTGACAGATTTTCATGAAACTTCACAAGAATGCTGATCTAGCTATCAAAACCTATCAGTAGAGCTTCAAGGTCATTGACCTCTCGTTTAATACAATTTTGTGTTTTTCAGCATTCAAAATAACAATGCTGAAAATAAGGGCAAGTTGCTTTTTGGAAAATTTTACACCCCTGCTATAATAGCCTTTGCGTCCAGGCAGTGTAAACCTAGATCAGCATGCGAGTGTGATGCTGGCAGCAGACAGACGGTGTGATGCTGGCAGCAGACAGTGTGATGCATCAAACGGTGTGATGTTGGTAGCTGACAGTGTTATGCTGACAGCAGACGATGTGATGCTGGCAGCAGACGGTGTAATGCTGGCAGTGCTCAGACAGTGTCATGTTGGCAGCAGGCGGTGTGATATGCTGCAGACGGTGTGACGCTGGCAGCAGACAGTGTGATCCTGGCAGCATGTGGTGTGATATGCTACAGACGGTGTGATGCTGACAGAGACCTTGTTATTCTTGTTGTTTACCAGCATTGTACTATTTAACAAAAGCTAAATATAAATAATCAATAGAAGATATAACGTAAACAACTTAAGGACATCACACCCTGTGGGGATATAAGCTGCAACGGAAATTGAAAATTAAACTGTTTTCTTTGGTGGAATTGATTTGCTGTTTACGTTATTTCTCGCATGTTAATTCACTCATTATTGGTTAGGCTGTATACCATTATTATTCTGGCAGTTTCTTGTTTTGATGTTGATTAAATGTTTATTTTCTGATTCAAAACACTGATAGTTAAATTTTGAGGTTTTATTCAGATTTGTCATTTTATTAGGTGATCGAGCTCAAGTATATGGTTTTTAAAGAAAAGTGTGTGTTTTTGTTTGTTGAACTTTGTTGTTAGTATGGTGATTGGGGATTTAATATTAAATAACTCTATATATATATATAATACAGGATTGTATAGATGTGTTTACTATGATGGATTCTCTCAAATAAAGAAGCTTTATTTTTTGTCTTGCCTTTTCGAAGAAAAAAAAGAGACATGCGTGTTGCTTTTCGGGCGGTGGCGGCGATGGCAAAGCAAAGGTCAGATAACTTTAATTGTTACATGTACATTTACATCACTTTCTCATGAACTATATATAATTATGCACTAGATGCTTTATTAAACCTAGTTTATAGCTTAATCTTTGGGAGACAAAACATTCTATTTTGACATAGTTGTGTCTTGGGTTACGTGCATCTTTTTGAATGCCTGGATTTCGTCTATGACCTTGACCTACTTTTTTTTAAACAAATGCACTTAAATGCACTTAAATGCAGCAAACTGTAAACTCCATTGGTTTTAGTTATTAAAATGTTTACAAACTTTCATTTAAACAACATTAATCTTTTATTTTTAAGTCCCGCCCCCGTTAGGCGAGACGTGAATTTCTTGTAAATTTAAACTTTATTTTGTGGTTGAACAGGTAGGAGTGGTTAAATAGTGTACATTACCTGTTATTGAATGTGTTTGTTTACTTATAAAATTTGCTATGTCATCTACATGTACATATATTATTGTAAACATGGTAAATGGGAGATACATGTATTATATATGTGTGTGTGTGTGTGTAACTTTTGAGAGAGAAAAAGTAAACGGTCAAGCCAAAAAAATAGGAGTGAATTGCTGACAAATGGGAGATAAGGAGCAATAAACAACAACAATAAAAAAATGGGATTGTTATCTTTTTTTCAGGGCAAAACACATACATATTTATAACTTATAAACCATTGTAAAAATAGGGATTATAAGAATATGTCATGGGTATCCGGTGAAGAGTGTTTATGTGTTTTTATCAGAACAGATGCTCTGCCGAGGTTCTGATCAAAACACTTATACCGAAGGTAGAAATTCCCTGTCTGAACCGAATACTTATGATAGATTCTTTTTCTTGCTTATCAGAGACATGTTGTGCGTTGACGCTGCCAGCCACTAATGTTTTGCATGTTTCGCATGTTTCCCTGCATACCGGATGTTGGTGCACGCGTGAATTTTATCTCGACCCTAGGGTGAGATGGAAATATCTAGCCCTGGTAAAATGACGGATATCCTTGTCCAGTGATGGGAAAGCTTATTAGCAGGATTTTATAACAGATATTTCAACAATAAAATATGTTTTAAACACATTTTGACTAAATTATCTATTAAATGTTTTAATTTTACAATAGGCAAACCTTTTAAGCCGATAATACATTTTTTAGCTCTGCTGTCCAAAGTCCAGCAGAGCTTATGGGATGCCGAGTTGTCCGTCGTCCATCGTCCATCATCCGTCCGTCAACTTTTGTCTCGTTAAGACGATAGGGCTTTCATTTTTCATCTGATCTTTACCAAACATTACCAGATTGTTAATGTCAATGAAAGCTTGGACAAGTTCGAAAACCAGCCAAATCGGACCAGTTACAATGGAGTTATGACCCTTGATTTAGTTAAATATGCGATAGGGCCTTCATTTTTCATCTGATCTTAACCTAACTTTACCAGATTTTTTGACTTTTTTTGTCTTTTATTATTTTTATAATTTTTTTTTTGTTTATTTTTTTATTTTTAATTTTATTATCTCTACTGGCCAGCCAGATCAGACCTATATTTTGCCTCTTTAAGAGGATAGTCACTCGCTTCATTGACGTTATAAATATTAGCCAGTAGAGTGTTCACAGGCCCTCTTCGGCCTCTTGTTTATTTCATACCCCAGCCAACTCCATTTTCGTTTCTTGGAGGAGGGGTTGAATGGGGTATGAAAGTTAATACTCGGACCACGTAATAGCTACTTTTAGAGAAAGTATGTTTTTGCTAGCTGTTTACTCGGTCATAAATTGTCTCAGTCATATCCGTATATAGCTGTCTAACGTTCCGTTTTACTCATTCATTTCAGATGATTAGTCTGGACAAAACCTGCACCCAAATTCTACAATGATGCCTTGGTCCTAGCTAAGTTTGCTGTACATATAACACAATTTATTAACTTTTTAATCAATCCTCCATTTCAGATGAGATAACAACAAAACTACAAGAAATCTACAAAGATGCCGCCAAGTTCGGGTGAATTATGGGGTCACCATCTGATGCCCATGCAGGTCCATGTCGACTGCTTGATGCCTACGGGACTTCTCATTCCATTACGGTGCAACCGTGACGCCACATTGGAGCGCGTAAAAATTGACTTATGGGTCGAGGCGAAAAAGCAGCCCCTATTTAATAAACTATCGGACCAGTCCTCGTATATATTCGTCGGAATTACCCAGGATGCAGAGCGAGAGGAATTTTTCGATGAAACTCGAAGGTTGTGTGATTTGAGACTTTTTCAGCCAATTCTAAAGATTGTGGAACCAAAAGGCAACAGAGAAGAGAAGATGCTGAACTATGAAATAGGTAGGAACGTTGAATGATTATACCCCTGCTTTCACAAAGTTGGTCTATATAGGAATCATGCTGTCCGCAACATCACGTCGCGTCCCATAACATATTTTTAGGCTCCTCGAAATTTTCGGGGGAGCATATAGTCGCCGATTGACCGTCCTTCTGTCTGTCCCACTTTTGTCCAGAGCATAACTTAAAAACTACTGATGGGACTGCAATGGAACTTCACACAATGATAGAGGGCAATGGGAGGAAGTGCAGATGGGAGGAAGTGCAGAGTGCAAGAACCATAACTCTGTCTCATTCAAATTAGAGTTATTGCCCTTTGTAAGTTTTTGTCCAGAGCATAACTTCAAAACTAATAATGGGACTGTAATGAAACTTCACACAATGATAGAGAGCAATGAGTAGTCGAGATCATCTGTGATGCTTGCTTGTTTTCAAGACAAACGTCTAAAACAGCCCTCCTGAACAAAGTTTTATTTTTGCCGATACCCTAGTAAGGTTTCTGATTGGCTGAGACAGGAACACCTGCTATCCAAGTTATACACAAAGGCAGAAAGATAATAAATTTATATATAAACAAAGAGGGAAACTTCATCATTATATCGACAAACTAAATGCGGATGGTCAGAAATACTTTAATAAAAAAATAATAATTATGGTCACATGGTTACAGTTTCAAATTTGTATCTGCACAACTGGTCACGACTTTTGTATTTTCAATCAAGCGTCAAAGATGATCCTCAATGAGAGGAAGTGCAGATTGCGAGAACCGTAACTCCGTCATTATTGAAATTATAGTTATTGCCCTTAGTTTATACTTAGAATTTTGTCTGTAGCATAACTTCAAAACTACTGATGGGACTGCAATGAAACTTCTCAAGATGGTAGAGGGCAATGGGAAGAAGTGCAGAGTGCAAGAACCGTAACTCTGTCCTCATTCAAATTAGAGTTATTGTCCTTTGTAATTTTATACTTAGAATTTTTGTTCAAAGTATAACTTCAAAACTACTGAAGGGACTGCAATGAAACTTCACACAATAATAGAGGGAAATGAGAGGAAGTGCAGAGTACAAAAACTGTAACTCTGTCCTCATTCAAATTAGAGTTATTACCCTTTGAAATTTTATACTTAGAACTTTTGTCGAGAGCATAACTTAACAACTACTGACAGGACTGCAATGAAACTTCACACAATGATAGTAGCCAATGAGAGAAAGTGCAGAGATCTACAACAAGCTTCATTCAAATTGGAGTTATTGCCCTTTGTAATTTTATGCTTGTAATTATTGTCCAAAGCAGAAGTCAAAAACTACTAATGCAGCTGTAAATAGAAAACTACTGGCTGATACAAGGCCATATGATAAGTTGAGAATACATTTCGGGGAGCATCCATTGGTTCTACCGATTTTCTTGTTATTACTTGCATTCCTCAAACAGTTTTGAATGGGTTACAGAATTATGGCCATTTTTGACTTAGAATTTAAGCGGGATATTCATCACCTTCAGTGGTAGACTGATAGTTCAACTTAATCTTATACAAATGTACCGTACAGCATATGGAAAAAGTCATTTTTCTTTGGATGAAAATTCATCTAGGCATTGAGCATAGTTGTATATATTGCAGTTATTAAATCATGGCAAGATTGTCATTAGAAATGTTGATGAATTTAATAATAAGTAACATTTTAAACAAAATTATTGGATATTTGTTTTGATATATGGTAAACTAAAAATCTAATGTTACGTGTATGATTGAATAAAGGGAGGGGGCATATAGTAATCGCATTGTTTGTCCGTTCGTTTGATCTTCCATCCAGAACAAGTATGTCTCAGCCCTAACTTTGAAAGTACTGAAGGGATGTCCTTGAAACTTCACACAAGTGGTCACCACAACGAGAAGGTGTGTTAGTGGTGTATTTTTTAGTCACTGTTAGTCACTGTTGGTTGGTCAACGGAAACATTACCCTATTGTTTGCAACTTATTGAACTCAAAATTGTCAAAAGGATCTAAATACACTATATATAAATCACTGTAAACAATGAATACCATTTCCGTAGCTCGGATTGTAAAGACGCTGTGTTTGAAACCTTGTCTTTCACTGAGCTGCGTGTTCAACTCCCACTGAGGGAGAAAGTGTCGATTCTTAGGCATGGCAGGAGGTATACAGTACTGGTTCAACCCAGGAAAAAGTGGGCGGTGTGCCTCCACCATGAAAAAAACAACCCGTCATATATAGCATAAAAATTTGCTGAACACACCATTCAAACAATCAATTTAAAGGAAACTTGTTAAAAAAGGGGTTTTAGTTTTGTTGATTCATTGATGTTGATTGAGCTAGACTGACTTTCATGTTGCTGTCATATAATGTGAAATATTTCGAACAACTCAAATATTCATCCCTTTCAAATCTCATTTCCGTTTTGAAATTGCCATGTACTAGTGTTCATGCTGAAATTGTTTATTAATTCCTTTTTCAAAAGGCTTTCGGGGCACCCGTGTCCGATTGGTCTGACATGAAACACTTGCTCTTCGCCGCTGTATGTTCGAGCCCTCATGGACCAGGAATCTTTACGTGAGGAAGTTTTCTAGCTGGCTTGCAGAACATTGGTTCTACCCAGGTGCCCGCCCGAAAAATTGTTCGGAGGGGCACCAGGAGTCTTCCTCCACCAATGGAAGCTGGAGAGTCGCCATATGACCTTAGCTTGGTTCAACTATAAAATTCAGTTCATTTTGAAAGGTTTTCTTTGCATATAATAGTTACATGTAGTTGTATCTTGCAGAAACTTCCTTCAGAAGGGACTGTTCTGAACCTTAGAAGTTAACGCACACACATTCTTGCAGTAAATTCAGCCGTTATACTTCTCTCATTCTAGGTATGACAGTGGGTATTCCGGTTAATGAATTCAACGAAATGAAAGACCTAGAGGTCATGACCTTTCGGCGGACAATTCTTCAAGTTTGTAAGGAGGCCGTCGAGGATAGGAAGCGTAATGGGAAGCACAGTCTGGCGCTGTACACATATCCACCAGATGTTGAGTCGTCGGCAAAGCTGCCGTCTCATTTGGAACAAAAGCTACAACAGACGAGTACTGGTACGTATACATATTGATATTAATCCAATGAGATCAAATGTAGTAAATAAACATGTTCTCTAATTTCAGTTTATTCATATTAAAGGGATACAATAAGTTATATGTGGGGGTCTATAGAGCCAACCTAAAATTGACAAATAATGATATTTTCTATTCTAAATGGCCAAAACGTAATTTATGAGCCTAAATGTCCAAAATGTAATTAATAAGCGAAAAATGACAATGAAATTAATTTTGTGCAGTAATATGTGATATTCTAGATTTATAGGCAGTATATTAAAATTTTGAGAATTTGATACATGTACCTGATTCTATTCAGAATGTATGGTAAATTTCGTTTTAACCTCAAATTGTGATTGGTCAATGTTAATTTGATCAGACATTTTTATCATAAATTGGAATTTTTTTTATGCCCCTGAATTGCGGCATATAATAGTCGCACCGTCTGTCAGTCATTCAGTCTGTCCGTCCGCCTGCCCGTCCGCTCTCACTGAAATGTACTTGTGAGGAGAATGGCCGGTACAGTTGAGACTTGCGGGGAAAACTCGATTTCTGAGGTGCACCTCATAATTCACCCTGTTTTAACCACAAAAACGGCTTATTATACTCGCTACCTAGTGAACAATTAAGTAAAATAACCTCAATAGTTTTCCTGGTCGATAACCTGTACAGATAAGACTTTTGATGATTTAATATCAGGGCTTTTTCTTCCTTCATAAACACGACCCCTTCCCCTAGCAAAACAGACTACTTTTTCCCCCTCTTTCGCTTAGAAAATTCACCTGAAAAAAACATTTTTTAATTAATTTTTTTTAACATTATTTCACCCTCTAACTTTCTCAACATTATTATGTTTGGGGTACATTTATAGAAGACGGTTTATCTAAAAATGTACCTCTTTTGCACACCCAAATCTTCAATTTCTGCCCAATAAACTGTTCCCCGTATATCTCGAAATCGCATTATTTTTTCCCCTTTAACTCGAAAATCACGCTATTCCCCCCCCCCCCAATTGAAGGGCCTGGATGCAACAAGTCAAAATATGCACAAGTACTGCTCCATTAGTACGTGTCAATAACTCTGACATTCCTGGACGGATTTTCAAATAACTTGGCACAAATGCTCACCACAACAAGATGATGTGTCGCGCACAAAATGCAGGTCCGAGGCTCCAAGGTCAAGGTCACACTTAGAGGTCAAAGGTCAAAAAGAAGTGCTTTCATGTCCGGTTAATAACTGACATTAATGGACGGATTTTTAAATAACTTGGCACAATTGCTCACCACAACAAGACGACATGTTGCATGCAAAATCCAGGTCCATGGCTCAAAGGTCAAGGTCCACTTAGAGTTCTAAGGTAAAACCACTTTGGGGTCATTTCTTCTTGCATAAACCCATTAAAAACAGGGAATTACTGTTGTTGGAAAATTTTGAATAACATTTTAACTTCCGAATAATAGTATTTCATTTTAGCAAAATTGTGGCCGTTTTTCTACTTTTTATGACAAGTCGGTACCATCAAGGGCATTGGTGGACACATGTTCTATAGCTCTGTACTGAATTTTAGCAAATTAAGGCCCCTTTTCAACTAAGAATTTCTGGTTCAAATATGTTTTCATCCAATGTCTTACAATAATTTTCATCATATACCAATAAACTTTCAGTAAAGCTTGCAATATGACTTTGTTACCATCAAGGTTTCTGGTAGACACATGTTCCATGACTATGTACTGCATGTGGCCCTTTTTCAACTAATAATTTTTAGCTCTACTGATCAGAGATCAGCAGAGCTTATGCCGTGGTGCGGCGTCCGTCGTCCGTCTGTCTGTCTGTCTGTCCGTAAACTTTTTTCTGTAGCGACAACTCCTCTGAAACTACTGAATGGATTTTCATGAAACTTTACAGAAATGTTGCCCATGAAGTCTAGTTGATCCTAGCAAAAATTCATGTTGATGTGAAATCCAAGATGGCCGCCAAATCTAAAAATAGGTTTTTAAAAAACAAGTTTGTAGCGACCACTTCTTGAAAACTATAAGTGATATTGATATGGGACTTTTTCTAAAATGATCAGCATGACATGATGTTGGTCCTTGTCAAAAATTGTTTTGATTCAACGTTAAGTATTGCTGCCAGCGGCCATCTTTGTTTACATAGAGTTATATAGTAAAAACTTGTAGCGACTACTCCTTTGAAACTACTTGGTGGATTTTCATGACACTTTACAGGAATGTTGCTCTTAATGTCTAATTGATCCTAGCAAAATTTCTGATCGGCCAGAAATTCAAGATGGCCACCACAGCTAAAAATAGATTTTTAAAAAAGAAGTTTGTAGCGACTACATCTTGAAAACTATAAGTGATATTGATATGGGACTTTTTGTAAAATGATCAGCATGACATGATGGTTATCAGAGTCAAACATTATTTTGATTAGACGTTAAACATGGCTGCCAGTGGCCATCTTTGTTTACATAGAGTTATATAATGAAAACTTGCAGCGACTACTTCTCTGAAACTACTTGACGGATTTTCATGAAACTTCACAGGAATGTTGCTCTTGATGTCTAATTGATCCTAGCAAAATTTCAGGTCGGCCAGAAATTCAAGATGGCCGCCACGGCTAAAAATAATTTTTCAAAAAACAAGTCTGTAGCGACTACTTCCTGAAATCAAAATCAATCAGTAGAGCTTCAAGGTCATTGACCTCTTGTTGTGTAAGTTTTTTAGTAAGTCTGTGTATTACAGTAGCTCTCGTCAAATACCACTAAAATTTAAGCAAAGCTTGGAATATGTCTTCAGTACCATCATGAGAACTGGTGACACATATTCCATAGCTATGTATTGCATTTAAACACAATTATGTCCTTTTTCCACTTAGAACTTCTAGTTAAAAATTTCAGTATTTCAATAGCTGCAAGTCATATTACCAATAAAACTTAGTAAAGTTTGAAATATGACTTCAGTACCATCAAGGGCACTGGTAGACACAAAATCCTTTCTACTCAGACCCCTTTGATGTGTTTTCAAAAACTTGTCCTCGGTAGAACACAGTTCCCAATGGTTTTGTATTAAATTATGTAATGCTAAACTAGAAATGAACCATTTTTAGAATCGTACGATGGTAAACAACCTTTTAAATATTTTGTTTATGTTATAACATTATTAAAAACTTCGAAACATGTGTTTTTTAATCAGAATTTGGCAAAGGAAATTCAGTACTTTTACTTTATAATTTTTTTTACTAATTTAGAATAATTATTGTACATACTAAAAATATACTAACAGTGCTTATAGATGGACAAGGCAATGTTTGTAAGTTTAAACCTACTTTTTACAAATGTTCATGTAATTCCGCTTCAAGTTTGCATGAATGTAACACAAATTTAAGTGAAATGAAACTCATCTTCTGGACAATTGCAAACCCTGCATATTCTTTCATGAATCTTGGTTTTTTATGGTCTTTTCAGCATGTTTCTGTCTAATCAACTACGCTTAGTTTTTCCACTGGTGAATTTGTATTTTTTATTATCGAGCTCGTTTACGGATCTCGACTTAGCGATTAAAATTACAATGTCGTCTGTGTGTATATGTGTAAGTTCATTCATTCGTCAATTAGCCCGTGTGTCCGATTTTCATTTTATAGTATCTTCTTCGTTACTTAAGGATTTTCACCAAACTCCAACAGAATGTTCCTTATATGGATGCAACATTTTGTGTCGCTGTGACCTACTTTTCATGAAATATAGGTCATGACCTTTCTCTGCTACGACATGCATATCTTGCTTCTTTCTTGCAGGATTTTCACCAAACTTCATCAAAATGTTCCTTATATGCATCGAACATCATGTGCAAAATCTCGGGTTACTGTGATCTACTTTCGCCAAATTATATGTCACGTCTGGTCTACCAGTTGCTTATCTTGATTCTTTCTCGCAGGATTTTCACCAAACTTCACCATAATATTCCTTTAAGGCTTATATGCATCTAATTTCATGTACACACTTTTGGGTTGCTGTCGCTGTTAATGACATTAATTAAAATAAGTGTTAAGTATGTTATGAAAGAATATCTCTAGGGATTGACATTGGTGTTGGTCAAATAAAAAATCTGGATTTCTACACAGTAGAGCTTTACATGTAGACCGTGGCCTTCTATTTGTCTGTTGTATACATGTATATACAATCTCATTAATAAGTCTCTTTTCTTGATACCGATCTTGACAGTGACTTATCGTTCTTTAAAACAGTCCCATGATGCATTGCTACACATTTTGAAAATAGTATCTAGTCTGCGTCAGTAAGCATCTCAATCACTAAAAAGTACTATATTTGCACTGGAGGTAATAAAATCTTGTAAAGCAAAGGCAGATAAGCCATAAAGTAGTTTGCATGTGCGCTATTTTACCTGCAAATTAAAAAATGATCTCGTGGTAAAATATAAATAATACGGCTTATACCGTATCAGGGTTTCCCCCAGGATCATAAGGCATGTCGCATGCAACATGCCTTCCTGGAAAAGAAAGGAAAAACAACATGCCTTCATCCGAGCAACATGCCTTAAGATTTTCTTAATTTTCATGAATAACAGATTTAAAAGAAGAAAAATAGAATTTCTAGGGTGATCCTTGTTCCTTTTGCACCAAAATCATAAAAGTATATTTTTTCAAGCCCAGTTTGGTAATTGTAATGTCAGAACAAGATGCCTTCACAATTTTCTGGGGGAAACCCTGAGTATACATTTAGTCATAAAGTCATCCTCCTCTTATACCACCACTTTAACTCTTGCATTGCGTCTCAAATAATGCTTGGGATGGAATTTTATTTATAAAATAATGCTTTACTTATGTCACTTAAACTTGATTATTGGTTTACCAACATGACCAAGAGCCTTTTATTTACTATTTGTGTTTTATTAGTTTATAAATACAAGTTTATCTTAAAGTTCCCCGGCCATGTTTTGTTTCATGAACATGTTTCTGTTTATTTAAATCGAAATCAATACGCAGCAATAGATATTTACAATTCACACATTGCAATATCTGTGAAAAGTGAGAATAAGATTTTATTTGATGACGTAGAAAACTTTGAACAGGGAAATTAATCCACAGGTAAATGAAATTATCAATTATCTGGCAATAGTTGTGCAGCTATACAATTCAGATTTACCTCATTTCCCCGTGCAGTCATGTAGTGGTAAAAGTAGTATCTATGTCATGCAAATATTACTTATTTTTACATACAGCTTTAAATAGTAGCGGTTTTAAATATATGTTTCTCTCCCGGACTGTCAAGAAATGTTCTGAACATTTCATATGGAGTTAAATTTGTTAATTGATAATACTACAAAAAGGGTGGCCATTCATCTTCAAGTTAATGATAGTTCTCTATCATTATTTGTCCTGTTTATCATGTTTCAGGTTTGTTTATATTTCATAATTATTTTACACAGAATTAATTACAGATGTATGTAAACAATGTCTGGCAGATCGAATATATTATATATATAGGATTTACATGGTTGCATATTTATGCCCCTGAAAGGGTTTCGGTATATATAGCATATAGTAATCGTACCTTCTGTCTGTCCGTCCGTCAGTTCGCAGTTTGTGTCCGGACTGTACCTTCAAAACCCCTGCATGGATTTTTAATTAACTTGGCACAAGTGATCACCAACCTTGGTCCGTACCTCAAAGGTCAAGGTCACACTTGCAGTTCATAGGTCGTCCGTCCGTCAGTCCGCAGTTTGTGTCCGGACTGTACCTTCAAAATCCCTGCATGGATTTGTAATTAACTTGGCACAAGTGATCACCATAACAAGACGATGTGTCGCGTGCAAAACCCAGGTCCGTACCTCAAAGGTCAAGGTCACACTTGCAGTTCATAGGTCAAAAAGAGGTACACATTTTTGTGTCCGGACCGTTACGTCACAACCCCTGCAGGGATTTTTAAATAACTTGCCACAGGTGATCTCCATAAGAAGACGATGTGTCGCGCGCATAACCCAGGTCCGTACCTCAAAGGTCAAGTTCACACTTGTTGTTCATAGGTCAAAAACAGGAACGCAATTTTGTGTCCGGACCATAACGTCACAACTCCTACAGGGATTTTTAAATATCATGGCACAAGTAATCACCATAACAAGACAATGTGTCGCCCGCAATACCCAGGTCCGTACCTCAAAGGTCAAGGTCACTTGCAGTTCATAGGTCAAAAACAGGTACGCATTTTCGTGTCCGGACCGTAACTTCACAACCCCTGCAGGGATTTTTAAATAACTTTGCACAAGTGATCACCATAACAAGACGATGTGTCGCACGCAAAACCCAGGTGTTCAAGGTCACACTTGGAGGTCAAAAGTCAAATGACTCATGGACGGATTTTCAAATAACTTGGCACAAGTGCACATCACAACAAGACGATGTGTCACGCACAAAATCCAGGTCTGTGGTCCCAAGGTCAAGGTCACACTTAGAGGTCAAATGTCAAATCGTGTCCGGTCAATAACTAGCAAGCCTGGACGGATTTTCAAATAACTTGGCACAAGTGCTCACCACAACCAAACGACGTGTCGCGCACAAAATGCAGGTCCTTGGCTCCAAGGTCAAGGTTATACTTAGAGGTCAAAGGTCACTTCGGAGGCATTTGTCACTTACAGTGATATTTCTTGTTAATATTAAAAATGCGTTTTAGTTGGATAAAGTTACACAATCAATTAAATATTAAATAGGCATGACTTTCAGATTTTATTTATCACATTTATTAGCTAAGAAAAACTCTGCATAATGTATATTTATTAACGTTCTGCCTATATATATATGTTGCTTTGGTCTTCTACATACCACAACGATCATTCAGAACCTCATAGTCAATATCTATATAACCCTGTAATTACCAGTTTTGGAAATTGACCAGTAAATTTTGATTTGCACAGTGAGCTGAAGACAGAACGATGATTTATCTTTCATTTGCATATTTATTACACTAATGCATAATGATATTTATGCTTTATAAGACTCCGGCACTGCAAGTTTAGTTATATATATATACATGTAATAATATACCTGTAGTAATCTGTCTAGAGCTAGTTCTCTTTATCATGTTTACGCGGTCCCGCGTATCGGTCTATCCTCCGAGCACGTTAAAGAACTATAGGAATCTATTCGATAATAAGAGTAGGGCACGGTTCCCGGATTCCTATGTATCCTTCCCCTCTCTCTGGGGCGTCTCTAAATAACCTATACTGTGTTGATGAGCCGTTAAACAACATTAAACCCAATTCCATTATCATGTTTACAAAACCAGAGTGCACTATTTTTTAATTTTAAGGTTATTTTTGCACTGTGTGTTCAATGCATTTTTGTTCAGAACAGTTAAAGTTTAAAACCCCAAGGCCATCCTTAAAAAATAATTTGCTGTCTCCTGACCCAGGATTTAGTAAGTAGAAAGGTAGGTAATTATGCCCCCCTTCGAAGATTGCTTTGCAAATGTTTGTCGGTCGATAAGAACAGCTGGCACTACAAACTTGAAACTTTGCAGGAATGTTTGTGTCTTGGTGAAACCTGTGCACCTCCCTTTCTGGGTAGATTCGCTTAAGAAATGTGGTTGCCATGGTAACAAAACGTATAAAAAATCACTAAAAATTGCTTGTCTTCGCTATAACTCCAGAACAGCTGGCACTACATACTCGAAACTTGGCAGGATTGTTTTTGTCATGGTCGTTGAAGTGGGGCATATATGTTTTACAAACATCTCTTGTTTGATTTGTTTGACAGTAGAAACAATGTGAATTGAAGAAAAATATTTTAAAAATATAAAATTAATGAACAAAAACTTTTTTTATCTAGAATTGCTACAACAAGTTTATAATTAGATAGGTATTGAAACATGAAACCAAATTTTCTTATGGTCGGCCAAAATTTAACAGTTATACAATTGAAGCTTTCACTGTAAATTTATCGTTCCAGATAAAGGTATCTTTGTTTGCATTTGGGTTGTACAGCAAGACAAAAGTCGCAACAAATATACCGTCAAACTACCACACACCGCTAAACCCCACGATGTGATTGCAGAGACTATTCGACGACGGAGTCGGAATATGGGTCGAACGAAGGAGGAAACGGAGAGGTGTATCGAGGGTTTTTGTCACACTTACGTACTCAAAGTATGCGGTTGTGATCAGTTCCTATTTGAAGGGTATCCCATAAGTCAGTATAAGGTAAATAATAATTTCATTATTTTCCTTTTCAAATCATTATATCTTGTATGCGCATTTTCCTCCCATTTCTTACCGGTATTTGATTATTTTGAAACTTTGTATGCTATATTGAATTGAATTTAAGATTTTGTATTAAGAAGCTAGGTTAGTTAAATTTACCTTTCCTGGGACCCTCATAAAGTGAACATTCTGTCTTATAATGTTAATTCACTATAAAATCTTAATATTTAAAAAAAAAAATTACTTCGAAATAAATTGTAGTTCATCGGAATCATAGTCTATCCATTGACTGAAAGAATATGTCAAATCATTTCTTTTGTTTCAGTACATCCGTGAATGTATAGGCACTACGAAGATTCCCCAGCTTATGCTGTTGACCAAAGAGAATGTATATTCAACTCTACGCGACTCACCATTCACCATACCATCATATGTACAAAGAGGTGAGTTTATTTTTGTCCTGTCTTCAAAGAAGGTGGCAAGACCTATGTATCATTTTCTGCGGCATTTTTGTTGTTATAGTTTTGCGTTAACATTTTCACATTCTAATATATTTAACATT
The DNA here is from genome assembly GCA_037043455.1 of Cyrtodaria siliqua. Lineage (NCBI taxonomy): Eukaryota > Metazoa > Mollusca > Bivalvia > Adapedonta > Hiatellidae > Cyrtodaria > Cyrtodaria siliqua. Next base: position 83,502 of record JAWPHD010009329.1, on the reverse strand, counting down.
TCTTATTCAGATTCATTCAAACTTTTTATATAATATATATGCCTTCAGTGTCATCAAGGGCACCTAGACACTCGGGTTCCATAACGTTGTATTGAAAAATTAGGGCTCTTTTTTTTTTTCGACATTTAATTTCTTGACATCACATATTGCCAACAAATGGACATAGTTGTCCTAAATATAACAACCAGTAAGCATACATATAGAAATAGCTTTCACTGCTTTGTCCGTCAGATGATTCCTGGCTGTCCCAAGTACTGGCATCTGTCCTCCCCTGTTATACTAGGTCAGTAAATAACAAATGGTTCAATAAAATAAAATAAAACCCTGGTCAATAAAATAAACCCAGGTCAACAGTGCCAGAATAATATCAGAATAATATCGGGTCAATAAAATAATGCACAAGTCAATAATACCAGGTCAATAAATAAAACACAGGTCAATAATTTCAGTGTTTGTCAATAACTCCAGGTCAGTAAAAGTATAATCAGGTCAGTTACACATGGGTAGTGATACCAGCATAATACCAGGTCAATAAAACAATATCCAGGTCAGTTATATTATACCCAGGTCAATAATACCAGGTCAATAAATAATACCCAGTTCAATATACAAGGTCAGTAAAATAAAACCCGGGTCAGTAATTACAGGTCAATGACATAATACCCATATCAATAATACCAGGTCAATAAAGTAACAGGTCAATAATACCAGTATAATACTAGATCAATAAAGTAATATCCAGGTAAATAATACCCAGGTCAATGATACCAGGTTAATAAAGTAATACCCAGGTCAATAAAACCCAGGTCAATAATTACAGGTCATAATGTAATACCCAGGTCAATAATACCAGTATTATACCAGGTCAATAAAATAATATCCAGGTCAATTATATAATACCCAGGTCAATTATATAATACCTGGGTCAATAATACCAGGTCAGTAAAGTAATACCCAGGTCAGTAATACCAATATAATACCAGGTCAATTATATAATACCCAGGTCAGTAATACCAGGTCAATAAAGTAATACCCAGGTCAATAATACCAGGTCAATAACATAATACCCAGGTCAGTAATACTACTATAATATCAGGTCAATAAAATAATACCCAGGTCAATAATACCACTATAATATCAGGTCAATGAAATAATACCCAGGTCAATAATACCAATATAATACCAGGTAAATAAAATAATACCCAGGTCAATAACATAATACCCAGGTCAATAATACCAGGTCAATAAAATAATACCCAGGTCAATAATACCACTATAATATCAGGTCAATAAAATAATACCCAGATCAATAATACCAGTGTAATACCAGGTCAGTAAAAGAATACCCAGGCCAGTAATACCGGTGTAATACCAGGTCAGTAAAATAATACTCAGGCCAATAATACCACTATAATACCACTATAATACCAGGTCAGTAAAGTAATACCCAGGTCAATAATACCAGTGTAATATCAGGTCACTAAACTAATACCCAGGTCAGTAATACCACTATAATACCAGGTCAATAAAGTAATACCCAGGTCCATAATACCAGTACAGTAGTAGGTCAATAAAGTAATACCCAAGTCAATAAAGTAATACCAGTACAGTAGTAGGTCAATAAAGTAATACCCAAGTCAATAAAGTAATACCCAGGTCAATAATACCCAGGTCAGTAACTCCTGGTTGTTAAAATAATACAGTCAAAAATTCCTGGCCAATTTCTTGGGTGGATTGGGGTAAACATAAATTCTGCCAAAATAAGACCGTTTAACTATGATTGTTTACAGTGTCATGGTTGGCTGATCATGACTGGTAATTTATCACTTTGTTGTTTTGAATTGTCACTGTCTGTTATGTAAACCTTTTCCTAAATAATCAATCTTGAAGAGTAATTGATTGATCAAAATTGTCAATACTCCACAATAAATAATTGAATAGCACTTGGCGATACATGCATCTTAATAACGCCCATTTATAGCTCAATATCTTGTAAACACCGTAAATAAAATAGTTACTGTAGTACACCGATTGATTTGACTGCACTTTGCAAACGCCCATCCCAGATACACCCATTATTATCTATTAACATCTATCTATTAGGTTAACCAAACTTGAATAATACTTATATAAATATGTTTGCGTGTGTGTTTGTGTTGATAAAATATTGTACCAACCACTTACCGATCAGATCAGATTCGAACCCGCAGCCCTAGGACACCAACCTTTACATAGCGCATAGCAGACGTCTTAGCCCACTCGACTCGAGGTTGTTATGTTACTGCAGGTTCGAATCTGTTGGTAAGGGGTTGGTGCAAAATTTTCTCCACATATAATATTTGAAGGGGGCGGGGCATATAGCTTTACAAATGTCGGTCGGTTGGTCCCGAAATCTTGTCTTCGCGATAACTCAAGAACAGCTGGAACTACAAACTCGAAACTTCGCAGGAATGTTTGTGTCATGGCCTAGTTGTGCACCTACCTTTTCTGGTAGATTTGCTTAAGAATTGTGGTTGCCATGGTAACAAAACATCAAAAAATCACTAAAAATGCCTTGTCTTCGCAATAACTCAAGAACACCTGGCACTACAAACACGAATATTGGAAAGAATGTTTGTGTCCTGGTGTATTTTTGCACCTCCCCTTTTATGTAAATTCGCTTAAGAAATGTGGTTGCCATGGTAACAAAACTTGTAAACATTCACGAAAACTTGCTTGTCTTCATGATAACTCAAGAACAGCTGGAACTACAAACTCGAAACATGGCAAGAATGCTTGCTTCATGGTCTAGTTGTGCACCTTCCCTTTTGGGTAGATTCACATAAGAAATGTGGTTGCCATGGTAAGAACTTGTCAAAGATCACTAAAAATTGCTTTTCTTCACGATAACTCGAGATCAGCTGGCACTATAAACACAAAATGTGGCAGGAATGTTTGTGTCATCGTCGTTAAATGGGGGCATATGTGTTTTACAAAAATCTCTTTTTAATGTTTGTACTTGTATGTTAAAAATCGCACGATAAAGAAAGTTTGTTATATTATCTCAGTTACGCAGAATGTTTCCACAGATGATCTTGACTTTTACGGGTCGTTAAATTGGTCAATTTAACATTTATTGTTTGTGTTTAGCTCTGATTCTCATTAACTGCATGCACTATTTTAACCAATCTTGAATCATACTTTATATATTGGATAATACACCTCAGTTACACGGTGTTGCTCCATTGATGATCTTGACTTTTGTGGGTTATTATTAAACCATGTTAACTTAGTCTTCTTTTCTTATTTAAAGTCTGTTTTTCTATTATTATAAACTAAATGCACTAGCTCAACTAAACTTGAATCATGCTTGTATATTAGGTACTACAGCCCAATTAGGTGGAGCTATATTAGGTACTACAGCCCAATTAGGTGGAGCTATATAAGGTACTACAGCCCAATTAGGTGGAGCTATATTAGGTACTCCGGCCCAATTAGGTGGAGCTATATTAGGTGCTACAGCCCAATTAGGTGGAGCTATATTAGGTGCTACAGCCCAATTGGTGGAGCTATATTAGGTGCTACAGCCCAATTAGGTGGAGCTATATTAGGTGCTACAGCCCAATTAGGTGGAGCTATATTAGGTGCTACAGCCCAATTAGGTGGAGCTATATTAGGTGCTCTACAGCCCAATTAGGTGGAGCTATATTAGGTGCTACAGCCCAATTAGGTGGAGCTATATTAGGTACTACAGCCCAATTAGGTGGAGCTATATTAGGTACTACAGCCCAATTAGGTGGAGCTATATTAGGTACTCCAGCCCAATTAGGTGGAGCTATATTAGGTACTACAGCCCAATTAGGTGGAGCTATATTAGGTACTACAGCCCAATTAGGTGGAGCTGTTTCACAAATGACCTTGACTTTTACAAGTTAATATATTCATCAATTTAATGCAATTAACTTTTTGCAGTTAACTTTGTATTTTCTCCAAATGGATCAAAGTGGTCTCATTTTGACCTAGGGTTACACATACGACCTTGACCTTCATTTTTTGGGGCAAATAACATAATTATGTTTAGCTCTTATTTATTTCTATGTCCGGTTTGTGTAAGGTGAGACAATTATGACAAATTTGACATTTTGCAAATTGATTCAGTCACCTGCAGATGAGGTGGGGTTGTGGGTGAGGGGCTGTGTGTGAGGGGCTGTGTGTGTGGGTGGAGAGGGTACCTAGAAGAGGGTGTGGGAATTAAGCTAGTGATCTTGAAGTGTCTTTTGATACAGTCGTTATAGAACTGTGTAATATCAATGCTTTTTCAATGGAAACATGTCTAAAAATATTGATTTTGTTTATCACTCTATGCATTTTATGCCATGCAGGTAAGCACGCATTGGGTGGTATAAACTCTGTTTTGTTTTACAACTTACACATGCTCTACCACACACTGAGTGATATAAACTTCATTTTGTTTTACAATTTACCATTCTCTGCCATGCAGGTATACAAGCGCTCAGTGATATAAACAACAGACAGACCAAATCATTGTTAGCAGCAGACGACAACTTCAAGATCAAGATTCACTGTGCTACATATGTAAATGTGAAGGAATTAGGAATGGTACGATTAGCTTTCTGTTAACTAACCCTTAACTCGCAAATCATATCAGGGTTTACAATGTCTGGCTGCTGATCAGTCATTTTCCCCAAAACACCCCTTTGTCACATAAATTTGATGGTCTTAATTCAAAGAAAGAACAGTCTGTTATATATATGTAGCGGGTTAAGGGCTAATAGAGCTCTAGCTGACATAGTCAGCATGAAGGACAGGGTATGATAAGGGGCAAAATTGGACCCCAATATTGAATTTTATAATGCACATATTTTGAATGTCAATTTCAGCAAACATTACTAAGGGCTATTTTATTAAAACATACCTGGGACGCCAGGAAGGCTATTTGATAAACATCTAATAAACATCAGTTTTGCATATATGGGTGGATGGTCGGAATTGCTTTCATGGTGTCCACTGACTGTATGTGTTAATGGAATAGCCCTAATGAACATTAAGTAATAAGTTTAAATGGATAAAATTAATTGAAGAGCCCCAGAGGCTGATTTTGGCCATGAAAACACAGAGTACAGCAGCAGGCATTGCTGATATTTTTCTTTGAACAAATGACACACCAGCAAAACAAATAACAGCGGAGGCACGCTCTATGTTTTTAGAATAAAAAACTTTCAAGATCTGTCATTTGCTAAAATATGACAACATTTAGCTAAATATGACAACATTTAGCAAATACTTATTATGCCAGATTCTAAGACCCAGTAAGAAAACATTTTGAAGATAAATATGATCAATTTAGCAGGCACGTCAACGGAATGTAAAAACATTTTTTTTGTATTTTGGAAATTTTGCTGACCAAAACACCCTCTTATCATATCCTGTCCTTTGTGATTACTACAAAGAATGATGACCAAGAATGTTGGTTTATTTTATTTTTCTTCAAATCCAAAAAGAAGCATTTTTAGCTCTACTGGTCAAAGGCCAGCTTATGCGATCACTTTTCGACTGACGTCCGTCCGTCTGTAAGCCATTTTATAAAATTAACATCTTCTCTGAAACCGCTTGATGGATTTTGATGAAACTTTATCACGATGTTACTTAGGAGGCCCCATCTCAGATTTTTTTCATGGCCGCCAGTCATCCAAGATGGCCGCCATGGCTAAAATTAGGTCAAATTTAGGGAAATTTCAAACAACATCTCCTCCGAAACCACTTGTTCCATTCTAGTGAAATATCATATACATGTTCCTTGGGTTAGCCTCTATCAAATTTGTGTTTTTTGTTATCGTCGAATAATCAAAATGACCGCCATGATGACCCAAAGTTTAGATAGAGTTATATAGGAAAAAGCTAAAATTCTTCTCTGAAACCTCTTGAAGAATTTTGTTGAAACTTTATCACAATGATCTTTGGGTGCGCCTCAGATTTCAGCCGCCAGTTATCCAAAATGGCCACCATGGCTAAAACTAGGTAAAATTTAAGGAAATTTCAAACTACGTCTCCTCCGAAACCTTTTATTTCATTCTAATGAAATATCATATACATGTTCCTTGAGTTGGTCTCTATCAAATTTGTGTATTTCGTTATCGTCGAATAATCAAAATGGTCGCCTCGTTTGAAGTTATGTTTACTTTATAGTTAAATCCATTTAATCATATGTTTGTACCTGACTGACCGTGAATCTGTTTGAATCACAGTTGCATGCTTTGCAAGATTAATATCTCCCTTACTGCATGGTTCAACTTGTTGATCCAGATTCCTACAAACTGTGTTTTAAATTTTTAACTTTTATTTACTTTACCAAACTTTGTTTTAAAAAGCTTTTGTTTAATTTATGTTTACTTTATAGTTAAACGTAGTCTAATCATATGTTTGTATGATCAGTAGTGTGGTTGAATTGATCGATCATTGATCAGTTATGCCTTTGATCTGATCAATCGATCACAATTTTTCATGATCAACTTGACTTGGTTGTTGAAAACCATGGCTTATTTCATTCTCTTGTACTAAAATATACAAAAAAATAAAACCAGTTACAGTTTTGCAACAAATCATCACATGTTTATAGCCGGTAACACAAGCTTTGTACCGACTACTTCTCCTGATCTCCCGATAAAAGCTGTTTTAGACAGTAGAGCGTCTACAGGCCCTCTTGGGCCTCTTGTTTATGTAAAACTCTGCTTTAGTTTTTAATGCCACAATTTCCCCACTAGTCGCTGTAAGAGTCATTAAAGTAACCACACCTTTGACATTCATTGCTCATTAGTTTTCTTAATGGCTTGTCATGGTGCGATAATCACAGTTTTGTTTATATTTGTTTGTTTAATAGATATATGTGGTTTATGTATGTTTGTTTTATAGATATATGTGAAGGCAGGCCTGTTCCATGGTACAGAGCCCCTCTGTGAGATGCAGCAAACAAAGGAAGTAGACTCGACCAACCCCCGCTGGAATGAGTGGTTAGAATTCCTGTATCTGCCCGACATTCCCAGAAGTGCCAAAATATGCTTCTCTATTTGTTCTGTTTCCAAGAAGAAAAATAAAAAGGTAATTTTGATACTAAAGATATCTGTGGGCTGTTGCCTCTTCGGGGCTTTCCCTTTATTTTTGAGTAACGGAAAGTTTTAAAAGGAGGCAGGTGGTTTATAGTTGTTATGTTTATTGTATTGGGGAGTGCTAAAAGTTAGTCGGTCAGCTATAAACCAAAGTGGGATGGTAAGTCACCTGCCTACTGCCTATGAAGGAAAGCCCCCCTCCATCTCAATTGGAGTGGTTCTAAATAATATTAACCTTGTTTTGATAAAAAATCAGTTTGTGCATGTCATGATAACTTGATTTAAAAAAAAAAAAAAAATTGTTTATAATCATTGCTGGGACCACTATAATTACATTTCTGTTGCTCGTATTGTTACAGACACACTATGCCTTAGCATGGGGAAATCTACAAATATTTGACTTCAACAACCGCCTCATGCATGACAAAGTCAGCCTTCACCTGTGGGGAATGCCGCACGGGTTGGATGACCTATTGAATCCCATAGGAATTCCGGGTTCCAATCCAGACAAAGACTGCCCGTGCCTCGAGATTGAGTTTGAGCGATTCAGTCCTACCCTCGTGTATCCTCCTGACACACAGCTGGAGGAGTTGGCCGTACAGGCCACGAACAGAGATAACAGACAGTCATCAATGACATTAGTAAGTAGCTTCTCACATGTTTGGCAAGGTTTATATCTTCTAAGTGTGTGTCGTTCTAAGGTTTAACATCCCTCCATCCGATGACCTGACCCGATGAGACGTCTTAGTCGGATGGGCACAATAGAGTCTGGACAGTGTTATCTTCTAAGAATTTTACCCCAGATCATAATAAATGTTCATGGGTATCCAGTTTACTTTGATTAGGGGAGACATATTGTCACAAACTTTGAACTAGTTCTCCTCAACCATTGGTCGGATTTTAACGAAACTTGGTTGCGCATATCGTTGTGTTCCAGTTGAATGATTTTGGCAAAGTTATGGCAAAGTTATGGCCTTTTAAAGGTTTTAATAGACTTTGTCCGGACTAGTTCTCAACCACTGGTCAGATTTCAATGAAACTTGGTTGCACATCATTGTCGTGTTCCGGTGTAATGAGTTTTGAGCGGATTTCAACAAAACGTTGTAGGGATGATCAGTACCAAGCCTAGTTGTGCATATCATCCTGTTTCGGTCAGATGATTGGCGGATGTATGACCCTTTCCCCAGTGGGGGAGACATGTGTTTTTATGAAAAAGAACCTCTAGTTTGATGTGTTAACGGGAAATAAAACCCTGTTTCAATTCATCTGGTTTTCTCAAAAGTCCGTACCAAAGTCCTTAGACTGAAAACTTAATAATTAGTGGTCAGTATTGATAATATAGGACAGAAATGTTGAAAACATTCTGATTAGGTCGTTATAAATAACCAGGTGAAAAATTCTCTCTTACCGCTAGATTTTGACAGCGTATTAGGTGAGAAATACTCATTTTTCAAACTTTAGAACATAAAGGTTTTTACCAGAAATTCATCTGGACAAAAATGGGCCCGTGCAACTGTATAAATTGACGCAACAAACACCATAACATAACCTGAATCTAGACCAATTTGGTATTCTGTGATTACATGTAGTTAAGTAGTATCACGCAGACGCTTGTCATCCAGTCTTCCAACAATAAAGCAAGCGCCTCAGTTGTATTGACCGAACCATATAGGGGAGGTAACTCTCCTCCATTATCCGGATGTTGCTGTCAAAATGACATAAAAAAATTAGCAAAATAACAGGTTTGCACTGCCACCCTATAATTTCTAGATTTGGAGAACCCTGTAACTAGTGAAACCTGTCATGAAAAGCAACTTACCAGAGATCACAGTATTCGCAGACATTGATTTGTTAAGAAATCTGTTCATTCATACCTAATTCTGGAAATCATTTGCCTTTGCCTAGCACATGTTGATACTCTATTAAAATGACTGATATGTATTTCTACAGCAGGCGGATGACTGGAAAATAGAAGAAGCCCAATTAATGGACGTAATCTCCAGGGATCCATTGTCAGAAATCTCGGAACAGGAGAAGGAGCTGCTGTGGAAGAGAAGGTAATCTAAACTTTGTATGCCCCACCAAGGGCCATGAAAGGTGCCATATATACAACAGGTTTTATGTTCAATTTTCTCTTTAAGTCCATTTCTTAGATGACGGAAGCCAAAGAGAGTTCAAACTGCACACGTTTACATCTTTATGACAGCAGTATGTTCCTAACAAAAGTAGGTCATATGTATGAATGACCTTGACCTACTTTTTGCACATAATAATTTATTAGAAGTTTTAGTTCATGTGACAAACAGCGCTAAAGCGGGGGATCCATGTCCCATGGACTCATTTTAGATCTGGCACCTATCCTATTTATTTCAGTTTTTGTCACATTTTTGTCTCGCCTTTTCGAAGAAAAAAAGAGTCGTAGGTGTTGCTTTTCTGGCGGCGGCGGCTGCGGCTGCGTCAACATTCAAGTTTTGCGTTTATGTCATTTTCTCTCAAACTGTATTCAATAGACTTTTCAAACTTTGCTTATAGTTGTATCATGGGTGGTACATCGCAACGTGACAAAGCAAATGTGGAAGTGACCTTGACCCTCCAAGCAAAGGGCAGATAACTTACTAATTTTTAGGTTCAACTTTTGCGTTTAGGTCACTTTTTCACAAACTTTATGAACTAGACCTTTCAAACTTTGCTTATAGTTGTATCTTGGGTGGTACATGGCAATGTGACAAAGCAAATGTGGAAGTGACCTTGACCCTCCAAGCGAAGGGCAGATAACTTAATAATTTTTAGGTTCAACTTTTGCGTTTAGTTCACTTTTTCACAAACTGTATGCACTAGACCTTTAAAACTTTGCTTATAGTTGTATCTCGAGTGGTACATCGCAACGTGACAAAGCAAGGGCAGATAACCTTATAATTTTTACCTTCAACTTTGGCGTTTAGCTCACTTTTTCACAAACTGTATGCACTAAGACCTTTCAAACTTTGCTTATAGTTGTATCTTGAGTGGTACATTGCAACGTGACAAAGCAAATGTGGATGTGACCTTCACCATCCAAGCAAAGGGCAGATAACTTTAATTGTTACATTTACATCACTTTCTCATGAACTAGAATTATGCACTAGATATTTTAAACCAAATTTATAGCTTAATCTTTGGAAGAAAACATATTCTATTTTGACATTGTTGTGTCTTCGGTAGTGCATCTTTTTTTTGGATGCCTGGATTTCATCTATGACTTTGACCTACTTTTTGGAGCTGATGATTTTTAGCTATACTGGCCAAAGGCCTTCATTTTTCATCCGATCTTTACCAAACTTTACCAGATTGTTAATATCAACGAAAGCTCGCATATTTTCGAAAACCAGCCAGATCGGACCAATAACAGCGGAGTTATGGCCCTTGATTTAGTTAAAAATGCTATATTTTGCCTCGTTAATATGATAGGGCTTTCATTTTTCATCTGATCTTTACCAAACTTTACCAGATGTTTTGCCTTCTTTTTTTTTTTATTATTAGCTCTACTGGCCAAAGGCCAGGAGGGCTTATGCGATCACTTTTCGTCCGTCGTCCGTCTGTCCGTCCGTCCGTCCGTCTGTCTGTTAGCAATTTTATAAAATCGACATCTCCTCTGAAACCGCGTGAAGGATTTTGATGAAACTTCATCACAATGTTACATGGGAGGGCCCCTCTCATATTTTATCCAAGATGGCCGCCATGGATAAAACTAGGTCAGATTTAAGGAAATTTCAAACGACATCTCCGAAACCACTTATTCCATTCTACTGAAATATCATATACATGTTCCTTGGGTTGGCTTCTATCAAGTTAGTGTTTACAAGTTACATAGAGTTATATAGGAAAAGGTTAAAAATTACATCTTCTCTGAAACTGCCTGAAAGATTTTGATGAAACTTAAGCATAATGATTTTTGGGATAGTTCCTCTCAGATTTATGTTTTTCACGGCCGCCAGTCATCCAAGATGGCCACCATAGCTAAAACTAGGTCAAATTTAAGTAAATTTCAAACGACATCTCCGAAACCGCTTATTCCATTCTTGTGAAATATCATATACATGTTCCTTGGGTTGGCCTCTATCAAGTTTATGTTTTTCGTTATCGTCAAATAATCAAAATGTGGCGACAATGAACACATGTATAATTACTTAAACTAACCTGCTAAATAACAGCAAAAATGCACTACAATACTGTTCATCAAAACTCTGTCCAGGTGTTCAGGTCATATACTAATGTATATGTATTGTAATGCATATGTGCCAATTAAAAGTATAGTTTTTTTCACAGACTCTTAAAATACCCATGATTGAATATGTGTACAATGCATTATCATTATGATCTGGTAACTCTCAATTCGACGCTCTAGCTTTGGTGCTTGGCCTGACTGGTTAAAGCCGTTTATATTATGTCTATTGAGTTTGGATTCTCAAAATATGTTAGTTATATATATACCTCGTCGTCAGTAGGTGTACATCTGTTGTAAAAATTTACCTGTTGATGGCGGTATAGTGACTTTAACATAAGCCATTTTTCTGTATTTCAGGGACTACTGTTTACATCAACCCAACTCTCTACCTAAATTACTCAGTGCAATAAAATGGAATGACAGGGAAAACGTAGCACAGGTAAATATAAGCAATGTTTTAAATAAGCGTAAAATAGCTGCCGAGAGAAAACAGCATTATATCTGGGGAGCAACGGGATATTGCTGATTGCACTTGAGATTGCTGTTGAGATTGTCCCCTGTTCATTAATTATCGACTGTCTGCTTGTCTACGGTTTGTTAATTGTTGACTGTCCGCTTGTCCACTGTCCACTGTTTGCAATTGTGCACTGTTATTTAATTGTCCACTGTCCACTTGTCCACTGTTTGTTAATTGTCCACTGTCTGCTTGTCCACTGTTCATTAATTGTCCACTTGTCCACAGTTTGTTGATTGTCCATTGTTCATTAATTGTCCACTTCATTAATTGTCCACTGACCACTTGTCCACTATTTGTTAATTGTCCAGTGGTCATTAATTGTCCACTGTCCACTATTCATTAATTGTCCACTGTCCACTTGTCCACTTCTCATTAATTTTCCGCTGTCCAGTTGTCCACTGTTCACTTGTCCACTGTTTGTTAATTGTCCACTGTTCATTAATTATCCACTGTCCACTGTTTGGTAATTGTCGACTGTTCATTAATTGTCCACTGTTTGTTAATTGTCCACTTGTTCACTGTTCATTAATTGTCCACTGTTCATTAATTGTCCACTGTTTGTTAATTGTCCACTGTCTACTTGTCCATTGTTTGTTAATTGTCCACTTGTCCACTGTTCATTAATTTTCCAATGTCTACTTGTCCACTGTTCATTAATTGTCCATTGTATGCTGTTCATTAATCACTTGTCCACTGTTCGTTAATTGTCTAGTCGATTGTGTCTTTCTATTTTTCAGTTATACATGCTGTTGAAACAATGGCCGACGGTAACACCAGAGGTTGCACTTCAGCTACTTGACTGTTCGTTCACAGATCTGAAATTACGACAATTTGCCGTACACTGTCTAGAGATTGGCATGACAGATGACAAATTGCAGCTATACCTTTTACAATTAGTGCAGGTAATTAAACTGAGACATATATGTATTTAAGAGAGAAATACTATTACAGAAATTTTAAATCTACAAAATAAACTACACGCTCAAGACAAATTATATCACGCCTACTAGACTCCGCAACCGCCTCCAAAAAGAGGTGATAATACGACGTTTCGGAGACAGTTCCGATGCGGTTGCGGAGAGTAAATTGAAGCAGCAACGGTAAGTGTGAATTTAATATTTTCTTTATTTTCGGCCCTAACTCTTTTTCAAAAATCGGGGAATGTGGTACGATGTAGGAATGTTTTCCCTTCCTGATTCATGTGTTGGTTTCGAAATATATTGAAAAATGTGGTCTGTAGAATTGTCATAAGTCAATCTACGAGTGTAATTTTCTCAACTGGACATGGTTTTTACTCCGTTTTCCTGCTTTTTTATGAGAAATCTGCCCACGAATGAGGTCTATGACTTTGACATCACCTATCTTTCATTGTCAATGAAAAAAATTCAATCGAATATAAATTGAAAAGAATTAAGGTCTTTTTATATGAAGAGGCGGTGTCGGAGAGTAAGAGGCGGATTCGGAGAGTAAGAGGCGGTTTCGGAGACAGACACTCTATATAATAGATATATACTGATTTTAATTGATAAGTAATGTATCAATACAATTGTTTATGATGAATTATTTGTGCAAATACTTGTTACTGGTCCTACCCATCATTGAACAATAAGTCTTAGTCGCTACTAAATTTACCGAATCTTCCGTAAAATGCACGATGCAACCTACAGTTGATCTGATCCGAGATCGCTTAATAGATGCAAATGAATTCTAAATAAATGATAAGCACATTCATTTAGTACAATCCCAATCCTCTATCAATAATAGTACTGGGTGCGTTCTTATAAAGTTTAAAAAACTTTAATTCATTTTTCATCAATTTCAAAGCCGAATCTTATACCTTTTATTATCATCCTAACAATTATTTACCGAGCACCAGATTCCCAGAAATATGTTTAGCTAAAAGGTCAGCAACAATGTGCATCTATCGTCAAGTATAGACTGTTAGGCATGAAATGGAACAACTTTTTTTTGATTTGCCAAATTACACAATAACTACAATTTACGTATAAATGTATACCAAACTGCATTGTATGTATAACATAAATGTGTAATTCAAACTAAAGTAGAAATCTATTAACTTTAAACAAAAAACATTTGATAAAATAACTACATTTCCTGTCAATTGTAAAAAAGGTGTGTTTCATTCCATGCCTACCTGACTATAGTACATACTGGTATTGAACAAATGCCATTCTTTACATTCAACGGCTACGTCACAACTGATGATAGGCCTCTATACTAAGACGCATATGGCTTTTGTCTACATACGCATACGCATAACCACCAACGGATTACTTTATATTTCATTAAATTGTTTATAAATCATTTTGTAAAAAATTATTTGTTTGTACAAACACAGGAGTTCATAGTTTAATAAGTAAAACCTAATGTTTTTATTTACCATCATTTTACCGTCTAAACATAACGCTTTCTCTTTCATGTCTTTTGAAGTACTTTCATTTTCGATTTATAAATAGGCATAATAAATAATCTTATCTTGCTGTTTAAATTGTCCGATTTTCGTAAATAATGACTGATATTCTGCAGTCTCCCTACTTTGTATTATATAATATTGAAAATCTAACCTAGTATAATTTTTTTCTTTTAAACGAAATGATACACTGTTGTAAATTTATAACAATATCAGAAAAAAATGACTTTTTAAAATATTCTCATCTTTCAAGCTCGTTCCAGAATTTCCTCGATAAAACATAATTACTACTGGAAACAACGAAGACATCTGAAAACTATAAGAAACAGTTTTATAAGTGTGTTCTTTAGAGGTATATTACATGTATAATGCAACTTTTGTTCAGCCTCCAAACCCAACCGGGCTTCCTTGTCCATCTCCGTAAGAATAGACTAAGGTCTAAAAAGGACAATGACTACACCAAGTGTGATTTGACTTGTGATACGGAAGATATATTCTTGGACGAAACAGTAACAACGGCATTTATTGAAACATATTGAATTCTACAATTTTCACATTAATTGCAAGCGTTTACATATTATTTATGTCTCCGAAACTCGCTCTTACTCTCTGAATCCGCCTCTTACTCTCCGACACCGCCTCTTCATAAAAAATGAAAATAATTCTTTTCAATTTATATTCGATTGCATCTTTTTCATTGAACGATGAAAGATAGGTGTGTCAAAGTCATAGACCTCATTCGTGGGCAGATTTCTCATAAAACAGCAGGAAAACGGAGTAAAAACCATGTCCAGTTGAGAAAATTACACTCGTCGATTGACTTATGACAATTCTACAGACCACATTTTTCAATATATTTCGAAACCAACACATGAAACAGGAAGGAAAAACATTCCTACATCGTACCACATTCCCCGATTTTTGAAAAAGATCGAGTTAGGGCCGAAAAAAAAGAAAATATTAAATTCACACTTACTGTTGCTGCTTCGATTTATTCTCCGCAACCGCATCGGAAGTGTCTCCGAAACGTCGTATTATCACCTCTTTTTGGAGGCGGTTGCAGAGTCTAGTAGGCGTGTATATAGTCAGCTATCAATAATTCTTAAGAATGAGAGCCACCGTGACTGGTATGGTAAATCCTTTTTGCCTCACCGATGCAGGTTCGAATCCCACTGGGAGCTCGAATTGTAAGTGAGAAGATGTTGATTCTTGCGGATGCAGATATACTGTACTGGTTCTAACCAGGAAAGAGTGGGGTGTGTGCCTCCACATTATCTAAAAAGTGTTAAAAATGACGTAAAACATCATAAATGCTGGGGATATCAGGGCTTTTCCATTAAAATATACCAGGGTCCTCAAGATTGCACTTTTAATAAAATTCTGTGGTGACCATATTTTCTGAAATGTGTTTCTTTAAGCCCAGTGTTGCATCTATGGGAGGGTGTTCAATATCAAAAGTGCCTTCCTTGGGTCCCATGTATGTGTTAATGGAATGACCCTTAGCTGAATTTCTTCATGTTGGATGTATTTTCAGGCTCTAAAGTTTGAGTCATATCTGGACAGTCCTGTGGCACGATTTTTGTTGAAGAGAGCATTGATGAACCAGCGAATTGGACAGCATTTCTTCTGGCATTTAAAGTGAGTACACCACTATAGTTATTAAGGTATTTTGTTTATGGTGCCCCTTTTTTCATCCCATTGCTTTATAGTGTGCTTTAAAGTTAAGCTTTACATCTATAAAGAAGCATTTCGAAGGACTTGAAACTGGAAAATCCAGGTTCAGGCCTCACCGATGCCACTGAATTTCGTGTGTTCTTTGGGCAAGACACTATACCTTAGCCTCATTGCGGATGTGCACGTAAACTGGGGGTCCCGTGTGTCTGAGTATCCTCCAAGCACGCAAAAGAACCATAGGAATCTGATGGTTAGTAAGAGTAGGTCAGGTTCCCGGATTCCTACGTATCCTTCCACTCTCTCTGGGGCAGTTCTAAATTATCTATAATGTGTTGCTGAGCTGTCAAACAAGATTCAATTAAAATCCAAGTTATCTCCCTTGATGTACAGCAAACGTCTGCGTATATTTAATTTTTGTCAAAGTCAGACTGAGCTGAATATTTGTCCATAGACTCAGATGCTTCTTCTACACTTGGTCATCCAGCTATAGCCTGAAAAAAAAAAACTTGTTAAAGTAAAAAACTGTTTTTTTTACCAGGTCTGAGTTGCATCACAAGGCAACAAGGTTGAGGTTTGGCTTGATTTTGGAATCATTCTGTCGAGGATGTGGACCATTCCTACATACACTGTCTAAACAGGTGGAGGCCTTGGAGAAACTCACAAAGCTGACCAACATGCTCAGGACAGAGGTTGGAAATGTAAGTAAAATGTCCAGATGTTAATGTTTTCAGGTAAGTTTTCCATTCATTCCTCTTACAATCATATCCAGGGCTCTCTGAACCTGGCATAACTAGAACCTGCATGGAAAATTCGAAGTCAAAGAATGGGCCATAATTCTGTAATAAATGAGGCAATTAACAATGGGTGATTTAGACAGACATAATGATATCAGTTTGTTACGTGTATATGAACTTTGGAATAACTTAGGATTGTATTGGAGGTCATTGGGGTTAAGATCACTGTTACTAAAAATAGAAAACGGTTTCAGAATATTTGTAGAATTATCCCCCTCATTTCATAATTAGTCACATTTCTTTACTTAGAATTAGAAATTGCTTTAAGTTTACGTCTATTTTGTCTGTACTGGTAACTTAAACAAAGTTGTATTACAAATACTGTATGTTGAAAAGAAACTAAAATCTGCTGTTAACATCTTGCATACATTATTCAATTCTTTCACAAAATGGAAAACCTGACTTAAATGCCAACAGGCATTTCTCTTGTTATTACTTGCATTCCTCAAGCAGTTTTGAATGGTTTGTTCCCAAACTATACACATAACAACTGATGACCTTATATCTCAGTACATCACCCATTGTTCTTGCCTAATTTATTACAGAATTATGGTCCTTCATTTGACTTAGAATTTAAGCGGGGTATTCATAGCGGGGGTATTCATAGCGGGAGTATTCATCACCTTCAGTGATAGTTCTAGTTCAACTTGATTTCAGATAAAGCATGAGACTAATTCTTGTTAACTATTATTTTAGGACAAAGATGAACAAATGAAGTGTCTGCATGAGCAGCTCCAGCAGCCGGACTATCAGGAGTGTCTGCAGGGTTTCACATCACCACTCAACAATAGCCATAGGCTCGGAAACATCAAGTATGCATTTACATTCATACAAGACTTAAAGGGACACACGGCAATCTTGAAGTGTTTGAAATGGGTTTTTCGGTTTATATATCCAATATCATTTTACTTTTATATGATTGAACAAATACAAGTTATGCCGAAAAACTAGCGGGACGCCGTGAGTTTTTAAAAAATAAAGATTGCCGTGTGTCCCTTTAAAAGAAACTACTATCAGGAGTGTCTGCAGGGTTTCACATCACCACTCAACAATAGCCATAGGCTCGGAAACATCAAGTATGCATTTACATTCATACAAGACTTAAAGGGACACGCGGCAATCTTGAAGTGTTTGAAATGGGTGTTTCGGTTTATATATCCAATATCATTTTACTTTTATCCTGGTTACATTTAAATAAATCAAATTTTAAGTTTTCACTATTTCGTCTTATTATACTATAAGTTTTAATATATTACTGGTGCAATAATATCAAAGATTAATAATATGCAAAACAAATAGCTTAATACTATTCTTATAATTAATATTAATGATTGAACAAATACAAGTTATGCCGAAAAACTAGCGGGACGCCGTGAGTTTTTAAAAAATAAAGATTGCCGTGTGTCCCTTTAAAAGAAACTAACGTGCCAAATAATGACAAAATTACACTACTGAACCATTTATCAAAAGTGTATCCAGGTGTTCAGGTCATATAATGGTGTAAAGGTACCAATTAAAGGTATAGGTTTTTCACGGGTTTTTAAAATACCCGTGATTGAATATGCGTAAAATAAATTATGATTTGATCAATCTTAATTTGATGCTCCAGTGTTGGGGATTTTGCCTGACTGGTTAAATCCGTTTATCGCATGTCTATCGAGTTTGGAAAATATATGTTATATACCTCGTCTTCAGTAGGTTTAGAAACGGTGTACATGTGTTGTAAAATCTGCCTGTTGATAGCGGGAAAGAACTTTAGTAATCAGACACAATTCAAATACCAGTATTTGACCTGTCTTCGACGTTTGACACAACTACCAATCTTTCAAATCAGCTGAATGGTGTTTTACATCATTTTCAGCACAATTTTAGGATATATATGACAGTCAGCTTTTTTGTAGTGGAGGCAGACCACCCACTTCTTCCTGGGTAGAACCAGTACCGTATACCTCCCGCCATCTGTAAGAATTGTCACTTTCTCGTTAGAAGCATTAATCTTTTATCTTTTTATAAATAAGTTATACAGGTTCAATATAAAATTATATACTGGATTCCCCTAAAGTAGCACTCAGATGCTATGCAACATGAAAAAAATAAAAATAAAAAAATACTTTCATTAGGTAAAAAGATTCCTAAAAAGGAAAAGAAAAGTGGGGAGCGTTACTAATAGGAGAGGTGCTACTATTTACTAATAGTGGAAATACGATATTTGTAACACATTAACCATTTGTTTTGTTGTTCAGTACTGAAGAATCGAGTGTTAAGATGTCCAAGAAACGGCCCCTGTGGATGGTCTGGATCAACCCTGATCCTCTGGCAGATCTTTGGTTCCGTACTTACACGATACTGTTCAAAAATGGAG
Organism: Cyrtodaria siliqua; assembly: GCA_037043455.1. Lineage (NCBI taxonomy): Eukaryota > Metazoa > Mollusca > Bivalvia > Adapedonta > Hiatellidae > Cyrtodaria > Cyrtodaria siliqua. The sequence goes on along the minus strand of JAWPHD010009329.1, from coordinate 64,417 downwards.
ATGGTAGGTAGACTTCTGTCCTAATCTTACTAACAAATCGATTGCTATGGTTCTTTAATGTGCTTGAAGGATAGACTCCAATACACGGAACCACCCTGTTTACTCTCCCATTTGATGAACGAGACACAGAGAAAGTGTCATTCCCAAGAACACACAAATGAAACTTAGTGGCACTGGTGAGACTTGAATCAAGGTTCTCCGGTCTCCGGTCTACAGTGTTATGCACTGGGCCACATCAGCCCCGAATACAAAGAGGAGTATATTTCCTACATTATTTATTCCTTTGGTCCTATGCATCAGAGGTACTACAATGTTGATACTATGAAAGAGTTATTTGAAACTATAGATTTTAGTCTTGTTTTAGATTTCCTTAAAGAAATCAGACTATATAAATCATTATAATATATGTTCTTATATATATTTACTTATTTATATACCAGTTAACGGGCATTTGTTGGTTTACATATACAGTTTATATTACTACCATATCATCCCTTATTTGTAAATAGTTTTATCTTTATATATTAACATTAATTTTTATTTACTACTTAATTTCTTCATCTTTCGGCGGTTTTTGCGCACAATATGACCTATTTATGTGTCGACGTGCCGTAAAACACCAGTCATTCATTCATTATTCCCTTCTATTACTGTTTACTTTTGCTTGTTTTAATGTTTCACTAAACTATACCATACAAATGTATTTATATCTACTTTCCAGTTAAAGAGTGGATTGATTAAAATAAAACCTTATATTTTAATTGTTAATATTTTCGCATGTGAGCCATATCAGCTTATGCTTTCAGTTATTTTTTGCAACCGGAGCTGATTTTTCTGACAAAATAATTGTTGAATGTATTTCATTAGCTTGGAAATGGTGAACTAATTGTCAAGTATGTTAGGAATTGTTGTCATTGTGTTTGGTGGTTAAATTTTTTTCAAAACCAGTTTGCTTCAGAAAATTGGTATGAAAGTTATATCATTGGATTAGAAATCAGTTCAATAACTAAGTCAATAAGTAGTAGTTTATTGAAATCAGTGAAGTATTTTAAAAGTAATGGCGAGTTAAAATAGAATTCACCATACTGGGTCATTGCTATCGCCGAAAATACATATTTTCCAACCAAGTTTTCCGGGTTGTGAGTATATAAAAGACATGCCTGTATAAAATTTTAAAATTGTTATTATATTTTCTTTTTAAACTTCTCATTTTGTAATTACAGATTTACGTCAGGATATGTTAACACTCCAGGTTTTACGAGTTATGGACACAATATGGAAGAATGAAGGTCTAGATCTTAGGTAGGAGCATTTATGTTAGTCCAGGGCCTGCCCTCCTCTGGGATTCGCAAATGGAGCCTAATGAGACAAAATAATAAAAGTGGCGATAAAAAAATAACTTTGGCGAATGTGATTGGCGAAAGAAATTGAATTTTTTAAAATATAATTTTATGATTATAATTATTACTAATTGCTTTATTCATGGACCATGCTTCATTTAAAAATACATAAAAATAATTTCGAAAATATTATATGCTATCTTTGAGCCAATTTTGGCTCCAATGTCGCCAATTTGGCTTCAACTTTTTTCATTTGGGGAAATTGGAAAATGGCCAGAGGAGGCCCTGTAGTACTTCAGTAATATGCATCTCATTCTTCCACCTCTAATTTTCTCTTTTCGGTAGGCGGAGTTAACTTCATACATCCGGTGTGGTAGGTGGAGCTCCGGTGTACCTCAATAGACAATGGCTATTATGCGGTCTGAAAATACACTGACGATATTTATCTTTCTTGCACATATTTATCATTACTGATCTCCCAAGGCACATTATTGTTGGTAATATAATAACGGAAAAATAATTTAATTATTAAAAATCTAAATATAAGAATTGCTTTGCAAATTGTCAGCATTTATTCAGTTTTGAATGCCGAAAGTGAATGGCAAATTTACTAAAAAGCTGTAACATGTTTCATGGAATTTGAAATGATTAAATGTTGATATTTTTCAGTAATATTTGTGGCATTCCCCCACCTCCAAACTGAGAAAATTAATAAATGTTATGTCTTACACCATTTTAAATTCAGTTTAACAGGGGTTTATATCAAAATGTAAATTATGCCTGGATAAAGCATTGATTGGGATTCCCCGTCTTGGGGTTTTAAGTAATTTGTTGAAGCTGTTGACCTTGTTTCGTAATTGTCGTCAACAATATGATTTCAGAACAGGTGTGTTACCTAAGGTATGTTTGTTTTTGTTCACCATTAAAACACTAGAGTATTTGCAAAATGATTTAAAAATAAACAAATACACATTTTAGGATGACTCCATATGGGTGTCTATCCACCGGGCAGAATGTGGGATTGATTGAGGCCGTGAGAAACTCAGACACAATCATGAAAATCCAAGAAAAAGGCGGGGCCAAATCGAAACTCCAGGTGGCATCAAAATCATTGCATAATTGGATAAAGATAAACAACACAGACAGGTGAGTACTTTTACACAATGTGTGTCAAGCACACATTCTGAATTTCTACACTGCGGCAGTGGCGTAGTGGTAACACTTTTACATTGCAAGGTTGTGAGTTCGATTCCCGGGGCAGTTCACACCAAAGACTTCAATATAATAGAGAATATCATGTTAATGCCTGGTCACATCCAGTTTATCAGGTGAGGCTGAGAAACAAATGAAGCCCGAGGCTGTGCCAAGGGCTTAATTTTTTTCGTGCCGAACCTGATAAATTGGATACGATCGGGCACTAACATGATATTCTATTTATCATGTAGATTGTTTAAAATCATTTAATTTACCTTTTTTCCATTTTTTCCCATTCAAAAATACTAAGACGTCATCAAATATACACTGAGGTCATCAAAAGAGGTGCTGAGGTCATCAAAAGAGGTGCACCTGATGTGATAGGAAAGTAACTGCCGAGATAAGATTTTATATCAGGCACCCTGTTTCTCGGCAGAATTATACAGATCGACATGATAAAATGGTATTAGTAGCTTCTTTGCTTGAAGGTCGGCATATAAAGGGCAGTTCTAGGACTGGTTGACTCGGTGTCAGCGTAATGTGACTGGATGGGGCTACCATGCCAACAAAACTGTTTGTGAATCTTTTTTAAAGCTGTAAAGTTTTTAAGATAAGATCGATTTTAATTATAATAAAATCTAAAAAGAATTTTCCCTGGATTAATTTATAGGGCAAAACTTTGACCTAGTCGACGTGGACCAACAGTTGTTTGCTATCTAGTTAAATTTCTACTGCCTAGTTCGATCTTAATATATATACATAACCGAATTCAGGTTCCATTATTTTTATGCCCCTAAGGGAGGCATATAGTAATGGCATCGTCCTTTCATTCTTCCATTCAAAACAATCATGTTTCAGCCATAACTTTGAAAGTTCTGAAGGGAATTGCATGAACAACTTGGAAGTCAAAGGTCAAAAAACCTTTTCGGAGGCATTTGTCACTTACTTGACGTTCCTTGTTATTTTATATATCAGTTTTAAAAATGGTCCCCATGGCTGATCTTGCTATATAAAGCATGTCAGTTTCTTGTCAGGAGAGCGAATGTCATTGACCTCTTGTTTATCCGTTTTTAATACAGATATGAAGAAGCTATAGATGTGTTTACAAAGTCATGTGCGGGCTATTGTGTAGCCACATTTGTGCTCGGTATAGGTGACAGACACTCCGAGAACATCATGGTAGCACGGGATGGAAGGGTGAGTTATTTGATATTAAATCACAAGGTAGAGTCTGTTTTTTTGCAATTAAATCACAAGATCACGTCCGTTTTTAAAATAAGATCACAAGATCTAGTCTGTGTTTTTGCTATTAAATCACAAGGTGGAGCCTGTGTTTTTGCTATTAAATCACAAGGTCGAGCCTGTGTTTTTGCTGTTAAATCACAAGGTCGAGCCTGTGCTTTTGCTGTTAAATCACAAGGTCGAGCCTGTGTTTTTGCTGTTAAATCACAAGGTCGAGTCTGTGTTTTTGCTGTTAAATCACAAGGTCGAGCCTGTGTTTTTGTTGTTAAATCACAAGGTCGAGCCTGTGTTTTTGCTGTTAAATCAAAGGTCAATCCTGTGTTTTTGCTATTAAATCAAAGGTCGAGTTTGTGTTTTTGCTATTAAATCACAAGGTTGAGTTTGTGTTTTTGCTATTAAATCACAAGGTCGAGTCTATTTTTGCTGTTAAATCACAAGGTTGAGTCTTGTTTTTGCTATTAAATCACAATGTCGAGTATGTGTTTTTAGCTGCAAGACGTCTGCTTAAACAATCTTATCTATTAAAGGAGTTACAATAGAGTTAAAATTATATGATGCGCAGCTGTGACAAGTATCATATCAGTTTTACCGAATGACTTTAATAAACTCAATGTTAGATAGGCAAAAAATGTAAGAGGGATTCTATTTATCACACGACTCCAAAAATGCCACATTAAGTATATGTATTAATGTGACTATATATATATTATTATATGTATATATATGTATATATAATAAAATCTATTTCATTTTGCCGCAAGCTTTCGGTTGTTTTTCCAACCTTCATCATGGCGTTTAATATATACACTGAAATACAAAAGAAACGTAACACGGGAATTTCCGCTATATATTGTACGTACAATATGCTGCTTTTAATCGAATGGTACATGGCTACGTAAGACCTTTCCTTTTGGAAAAAAATACTAAAACAACAAATAATACAGCAAATAGTATTCCTTCAAAGTTTCATTAATGACAGAGTATGTGTTTGGCTCAAGCATGTGAGCAAACTTAGGATGCACAATTTTGCAAACTATTTATTGCAAACTATTTACGTTAAATACAGTACTGAACTGGCTCAGTTTTTCAAAGAGCAACTTCAACATTTATGAAGTTCTTGTTACAAGGTGTAGTGTGATTAAAAAGCCTACAACATCACAGTTATGTCCTTTCTCTAATTAACTGCAACTTCTTTTTTTCACAAAACATCTTGGGATTTCTTTGGAATATTATGTGCAATTAAGCGTGCAGTATAGCGGAAATTCCAGTGATGCGTTTTTAAAGTAGTTCAGTGTATGTATATATATATATGTATCTATATATATTGTTCTTGTATGGAGATGTTTGTATGTTGCTTTGATCTTTTCTGTACGACAGAACTGCCTTGTCAAAGTTCGTAATCGGTATTTAAAACATTGCGGATTGCACACAGAGCTGTACAGAAAATACCCAGTGATGAATCTGCCTTCATTTGCATTTTCATTACACTAGTGTATTTTGATATTTATGTCATGGCATTATTACACATCCACACCGCAAGTTATGTGATAAATGAACATTATTACTAGTGAAGACAATTATCATATAGTATAACACATAATTAAGAAATAACCAATTAAAAATAAAATTAATGTTAACATACATACATACATACATTCTACACATGCCTTATTTCAGACATACAATGTGTTGGTGAACCTGCATATGTTATATTCAAATATAGATATTTTCTTCATTTACTGATCTAATTACCTTAATATCGCAGGTATTCCATATAGACTTCGGTCACTTTTTAAATCACAAAAAGAAGAAATTTGGAATCAATCGAGAACGAGTACCATTCGTACTGACGGAGGACTTCATGTGCGTGATATCAAAGGGAAAGGATCAGCCCCATAAACAAGAGGAATTTAAAGAGTAAGTTTTTAAGGCAGAGTTAAGGGCCTTGAGCTGGGTACGTCACCGACTGTGCAAGTTTTCTGCTCGTCACAGGAACTTGTTGGCAACGACTACTGGTAAATATTTGCTAATCACATGGTTGAATCACTAAATGATTTACAATCAAACCTGCTCAAGAGACCCCCTGCTTTGAGAGACCACCATTAAATTGTTCCCAAAATGCACCAGTATTAAAGAAAGTACATCAGGATTGATAATATTTTTAGAATTATTCAAATGCATTATGTATTTAACTGATAAAAATAAACTATATCAGCCATAAAACACCAAAAGAAATTACGCTGAACATGTAAAATAAACTATCCGAAAAAGGTATTCCCTAACAATGGTGATGCGCTAGGGATAGCTATTTTAAACTTGGCGGTAAAATAAATCACAATGTATTGCAAAGCGAGAGGCGTGTATAGATATCGCCGATTTGCTCTGCGTGACGGCTATTTATAACTTGGGGATTTCTCTATGGACTTTTAAGACTTTGTAAATTATATATTTTAATTATTGCGCTGTATTAAAGAAACCTTTTAATGCTCAATATATATCTATGAACTATTTCATGTTTTAAATTGGTCATTTCATACATAAATTAAGCCCTAAAGCATGATATACTCCCTTTAAGAGGCCACCTATGTTAAGAGACTAGTTTTGCTCTCTGAGGAGTGAATGGTACTATATATACTGAACAAAAAAAGTCTATCACAACTTTTTAGGGGCATAGATTGAACATTGACATAGTTGTTTGAATATATTAGAAATGCTAGGTATTAAAGGATATGATTTTCAAAAAACTGGTATTTTCTGAGCGAAGTCTCGGAGTTACTTCCCATATATTAAAAACGACTTATTTCATTATACAAATGCATTGAACAGATTTAATGTTTGGCATTGACAAGAATTGGCCATTCTGTTATTGCTTAAAAAACGCCGAAATATGTTCACAAACGATTGTTACACTAAAACAAACAAAAAACTCAAATTTTGTAATTTTAAAATTAACTCTGACATTCATGGAAAGATTTTCAACTAACTTGGCACAAGTGCTCACCATAATAAGACGACGTGTTGCTCACAAAATCCAGGTCCAAGATCAAGGTCACACTTAGAGGTCAAGGGTAAAAAAGAAGTCTGTTCGTCTGTACCATCGTGTTCGGTCAATAACTCTGAAATTCATGGATGGATTTTCAAATAACTTGGCACAAGTGCTCACCACAACAAGACCATATGTCGCGCACAAAATCAAGGTCCGTGGCTCCAAGGTCAAGGTCACACTTAGAGGTCAAAAGTCACTTCGGGGGAATTTGTCACTTACAGTGATGTAAGTGATATTTCTTCTTTTTTTTCTTTTTTTTTTTTATAACAAAAACATACTTTTGTTATTAGCGGCATCTCGATGCGACCAGCAATTAAAAAAAAGTTCCATAAATTGAGAAAAAAAAAAATATTTGGGTAGGGCCCTTTTTTTTGAGTTGGTCGGGAAAGTGCAAACATTAAAAAAAATTAAGTGTGGTCTCATATACTTCCCTTTAGTTGTCCCTTAAATAATACACGTTTGACTATAATAGAGTGAACACTTTTTCATAGAAGAAAAGAAATAAAAGATTTTATTTAAAAATTTAAGCAAATAGTGCAAATATTTTTATTGCATTTTTTTTATTGGTGAAATAAAAGGATTTCTTACCAGATTTAACTAAATAAAACATTTAACTATTATAAATAATTTATATATATATGTATGTATATATAGATACTCTAAAAGATATTTACAACGATTGTTGATTTATGACGTCGATAAAGTATTGAAGATGTCAATTTTATTTTCTGTTTAATGTTCCACAAAGCGCAAATCTTTCTTTAAATCATAACCTGCTTTAAGAATGAGATTATTATCTCTACAACTGGCAAGCATTTTCATTAATTAGCGGATGCTTAATCTTGAAATCTCGTACACACCAGGTTTCTCGTGATTATTTTGTTATTAACCAAACCCATGGTTGAATAATCTCTACATGTATATCGTTATTATAAAATAAAGAATTTAGGGCTATTTCTTTAAAACACGTGATCCCAGGAAGGCACTTTTGAAATTGAACACCCACCCATAGATTCAAATTGAGCAATTTCAGAAAATTAAGTTCACCCATAGATGTTTATTAAACTGCTTTCCCGGGGTTCCGGGTATGTTTTAATGGAATAGCCCTTATCCTGAAATATCACTTTAGCATATCTGTGCTTGCTTATTGACTTCGTCTCATTTTGTCAGTTTTATTTGAACTACCAAGGAACCTGAATGTTATATGAAAATGTTCAACTTTCACCATTCACATTGCAGATTCCAAGACTTGTGTGTCCAGGCATATTTAGTATTACGGAGAGAAGCTGATCTCATAATCAACCTCTTCACCATGATGTTGTCTTGCGGGATACCCGAACTTCAGTCGCTCGACGACATCGGCTATATCCGCAAAACTCTCGCCGTGGAAAAGACTGAGAAACAATCTATTGAGTATTTTATTCAGAAGTTTTCCAGTGCCTATAAGGACCAATGGACGACCAAGTTTGATTGGTTCTTTCATAACATTAAGAATAAGTGAGTACTTGAGTGTATTCGCTGTCAAGAGATTTCATCGCGAAGTTCCTTGCAATATGAATTAATTTATTTAAATGTTATCCAGTCATCTGGTTGGAATATTGGCATTTGTTACAGGTTCAAAGCGCTATATGGACAAGACATGTCGACTAGATTTGCTTTCTAGCAGTCGAAGTCGTAAAGAGTGCTAGTTGAACCGATTGCCCATCAGTGTTCATTACCAAGGCAACAAAATCATTACTACATATATTTAATTTTGACCTTCGTCATAGTAACATGCTCCTTACGACTGTAATGGGATCAGTACTTCGCAACACGCCATTACCATAGCAACATTATCATGACACTAACAACAGGATAGTTATCATGGAAACAGGGTCATGGCAACAGGATCATTCATACCACTGCAACAGGATCAGTACTTAGCAACATGCCATTACCATAGCAACATTAGCATGACACAGCAGGATAGTTCTCATGGCAACTGTATCATGGCAACAGTATCGTGGCAACAGGATGTTTACCATAACCATAGCAACAGTAGGATTACCAAAGCAATAATTACAAATCATAGCCATGGAAACAGGATTTTCTATTTCTGTTTGAAGGCCCTCTTAACTGTGCTTACCAATACCAATGGAAATACTAAGCAGGGTTGGCCTCAATTCTGACATTGACTTCTTCATAAAACATTTCAATAATGCTATGGACTAGGCTGTCGGGGAAAATCCAAACAATGATACTGTGATAATTCTTTTTTTTAGGTGCACAGGAGATATGTTCACACACATACATTTTATTGTACTTTTTTTGATCATGTTAATCACACAAAGCGTTCATGATACTCAAATAATGTCAACAACAAAACTGTGATTGAAAAAGATGTTTTGCGATTTATCCTCTACCGTGTCATCTTAAAGGGACAGCCGGTAATCTTGAAGTATTTATCAACCATTAAAATTAAAACTGGGTTTATATACCAATATCATTTTGACTTTTAAATATGCTTGCATTTATTATACCCCCACTTCACAGGCCTATTTAGGAATCTGTGTAGCTTCCGGGCTATATAGGGATCATGATGTTGGTAATGTTCCGTCGCGTCGCGTAACACATCGTATCTTGTCCCGTCAATTTTTTTTTTTATTACTTGCATTTCTCAAACAGTTTCCAAACTGATTTTATTAATATTGAGTTTTGCTCAACCCGGGGCTAGAGGGCGTGAGCAGTAGCTAGCACATTTCACTACCGCTCATGAACAGTCTCAATCAAACCGAGACTGCAATATTTCGTATGTGTCGTTTTCGGCCGTTTCCAAAGATCCACTCTCATACTCTTTTCTTATACACATATGGCTCATTGTTTGACTTAGAATTTTCCACTCTAATATTGTATAGTGTCCTGTAACACATTCATTGTTCCCAAACTTCATGGACACGTAATAACTGATGACATTATGTCTCTCTACATCACACATTGTTGATTGCCTGATTTATTACAGAATTACAGCCCTTTGTTTGAATTAGAATTTTCCACTCTAATATTTTATATTGCTACAACCCAAATGAAAAGTCTATAATTCCTAAACGACATTCCAAGAATATTTGACTGCACTGTCTATTACAATGAGTGAATTCTTTTCAAACAAAAATTAACTTATATTTTAGACATTTATTATTTTTGATTTTACCCATTTTCATCAGCTCTATAAAACAAAGCGGGGGTATTCATCACCTTCAGTGATAGTTTAAATAAAAAGTAATTAATAAAATATGGGAGTTTTTACGTGTTTTTTTCATTATTCTACCATATGTTTAAATATAATATTGTTCGTTATAATTAACATATAGTAATATGCAAAAACAATGATGATTTGCAAATGTGTAATTTATTTAGAAAAACTAACAGAATGTCGTTAGTTTAAAAAAAAAAATCCTCGAGATTACCCTGTGTCCCTTTAACAGCTGGATTGAGGGCAGTGAGTTTTGAACTATGTATTAATTAAAAAAGGTACAGAACTAATAATATGAAAATCATTTTACACTTTAATTTATTTTACAATAATGTTAGACAGTTTGTGTGCATTCTTAAGGTACTTAGTCCCAACCGCACCGTAGAGGGCACGGTAGAGTGTGGATTATGCGTGTATTTGGTTTATAATGCATTTGGTTTTCTGTCTCATTGTGCAGGTAAGAAGGTTCTAGGCTTCTCCATATTTTATCTTGATGTAAATGGAGGATGAGCCTGGCATGTTCATTTATGTTAGGCACCATATAACCTTTCATGTGTTGGTGCGCCTTAAAACCCACTTCAATTCAATAATACACTCTCATTGACAGACAAGGTAGGAAATACTTTCAAAAGTGTTTTAAAAATTGTATTAACTAAGGGGCCAGGCCTGAATCGATTTCATGACCCCTGGATTACCAAGTTATTGTACTACCTATTACACTACAGTGCCACTTGAGATCAGTGTTAGATATTAGTAAAAATGCTAAATAGATGTTTTAGTCCCTTACCTGTTTTTTATGATGATAAAAAAGCTTCAGTCTCAATTCTTTACCGTACATTTAAAAGTTAACCTTCGTTTAAAATGCGATCCCTTTTTCTTTTAGGCTTAAAGGGACACGTGCCATTCTTGAAGTTTGTTACCATTAAAAAATGCATCTCGATTTATTAATCCTGTATCTTTTTGACTTTAAATCACAGCAACTCTGCTGTTCAGGGTGAGAAGGTTCTAGGCCCATTTTCCATATTTTATCTCGATGTACATGGAAGATGAGCCTGGCATGTTCATGCCTGTTAGGCGCCATATAACCTTTTCATGTGTTGGTGCGCCTTAAAACCCAATTCAATTCAATTCAGTTGACTTTAAATCTGCTTGCATAGAGTTAAATACTTGTTTGAGTTTTCAAAGTTTCTTCGTTATTCTACCATGTGCTTAGAGGCAATATAATCAACCTACTAGTACTATGTAAAAGCAATTTGCTTTGAACTATGTAATAATTAATGATTGCACAATTGCAAGTTATGTAGAAATACTAAACCGGACGCAGCAAGTTTTAAACAAATCAAGACTGCCAAGTGTCCCTTTAAAGAGCTAAAACGTCCAAGGTAAAGTGTTGACTGACCAGTCCATGTGCACCTAAAGCCTGTTTACCTCATATGCATTTATGATAATAATTTTGTGTCTATTAACATTTTCCTATTTTACAACATTATGGTATATGTTTATTTTTATTTAAAAAATACATATTTTTCAGTCATATGTTTACACAATATTTGTTTGATTGCAAAGTTCTAAATGTTATTATTTATAGCATAAAAGAAACAATTTTGTAGTTACTTGTGTGTCTTTTTATTTATTAAAAAAAAAAGTGTGCGTCCGCCGGTGCCTTGAACTCCCGAGACTTAGATCCATCAGAAATATTATAGGCCAAACAGACTTAATTTTAAAAGTAGGTGACCAGAATCGTTCACTTCATATTTGGTTTTAATAGGTCTGTTATTTAACAAGTTATTGGTTATCGAAAATTTTAACTTGACTTTTTATGAGCTTCTAAAAAAAATGACCATCATATATGGCCTAATATGTGCTAAAAAAGGGCATAAAACACCATTCAAACAAACAAACTTGAAATGAACTTTGAAGGTCAAATTATTAAAACCTCAAAAGGAAGACAAGTTTTAGGGTTTATTGAGTGTCTAATAATGGGTCGTTAATGGTAATTACATGCCGACACTAATTTGTTAACCAATGAAAGACTACTCAATCTTTGCATACCGGATAAGATGATCCGCATTTTACATGGTGCTGGAAAGCCTGATCTTACACATGTGGGGAGATAAAAATCACGCGCTGATATTAACAATGACAGTTGCATGACATCATTGTTTAAATAAACATGCAAGACGTTAGTAGTTGGCGTCATCAATGCGCAGAATGTAAATGATATGCAAGAAAAAGAGTCAATCATGGATATCCGGTTTAGATAGGGAAATTCTAACACTCGGTAGAACTGTTTTAATCAGAATCTCGGTTCCGATAAAAGCATTTATACCTCCTGTTGGAATCCCGATCTTCACCGGATACCCATGACAGATTCTTATATTCTACTACTCATTCTGTTGTAAGGTCACACCAGGAACGGTATATATATAATATACATATTTTGAGAGTCCAAACTCTGTAGACACAATATAAACAAACTAGGCCAACCCCAAAACTGGAATGTCAAATTAAGAGTTGCCAACTCATGATTCATTTTACCTGTGTTTTTAATCATCACATATACATTATGTGACCTGATCACCCGGGGCTAGAGTTTGATAAACGTTTTTTGGAAGGTTAGTTTCTTTAAATAGTTTTATACAACTGGAAACTAGTAACTGAAGTATGTGGGCAGTACAAGAAAGCCTTGTTTGTGCCAAACACATCCCGTTAGGTGGCGAAGAAAAAAAAATACACCAATCTGCCATTTTAAAAATAAACTCGATAGCAATATATTTAAAAAAATTGAAATTTAAAGCATAAATAAACATCATTCGTAGGTGATATTGTTAAGAACAGATTTATTCGATCAGAGAGGAATGAGAGTCCAGAAGATTTGTATCGGTACTGGACCTGGTGACCTGGGTTATATGGTATAGTCGCTCCCCAATCTACCTGGTGGATTTGGGTCTGTACAACACTTCGTTAAAGTCATTTTTAGCTCTACTGGCCAAGGGCCAGCAGAGCTTATGGGATGCTGTGTTGTCCGTCGTCCGTCTGTCGTCCGTTAACTTTTCTTCAAACGACTTCTCCTCAGAAACCGCTTGGCTAATTTTGACCAAACTTCACATGGATGATCCTTAGATGAATGCTTTTTAGATTTGTTAAAATTAGGTCAGCGCTACATCCAAGATGGCTGCCATTACCATATATGGTCGAAACCTTAAAAAATCTTCTTCTCCAAAACCGCTGGACAGATTTCAACAGTTTTTCTTTTAAAATGATCGCCAATGCCTAGATTATCAAGTTTGTTCAAATAAAGTCCCCGGGGTCAAAAAATGGCCGTGCCTCGGGGGTCCAATTTTTGTATATTGAGGTTTTGCATGTTTTTCATATAGACATAATAGGAAAAAACTTTAAAAAATCTTCTTCTCTGAAACCACAAGGCACAGAGCTCTCATGTATTACATGTAGCATCAGCTTATGGTCCTCTACTAAGATTGTTCAAATGGTGACCCTGGGGTCAAATTTGTCCCCGCCCGAGGGTCACAGATTTACATAGACTTATATAGGATTATTTTTTTTAAAAATCTTCTTCTCGGAAACTACAAATGCCAGAGGTTTGATATTTTACATTTATTATAAGCTTATGGTCCTTTAACACGTTTGTTCAAATGATGATCCTGGGGTCACATTTGGCCCCGCCCCAAGGGTCACATGTTTTACATAGACATGTATAGGGAAAAACTTAAAAAATCTTCTTCTCTGAATCTGCAAGAGCCAGAGATTTAATATTTTTTCCTTTGGTCCTTTACCAGTTTTGTTCAAATGGTGACCCTGGGGTCGCATCTGGCCCCGCAATGGGGGTCACAGTTTTACATAAATGCTTGTTTTAAATTTTATGTTCTATTTTTATTTATTTATTTTTTATATATTTTTTTTTTTTTTTTGATCTTTTTTTTTTTTTTATTTTTTTTTAAATTTTATTTTGATTTTTTTGATTTTTTAACTTTTTATTATCTCTACTGGCCAACTTCGAAAACCAGCCAGATCGGACCAGTAATGGCGGAGTTATGGCTCTTGATTTAGTTAAAAATGCTATATTTTGCCTCTTTAAGACGATAGTCAGTCGCTTCATTGATGTCATGAGAGCCATATTAGCCAGTAGAGCGTCCACAGGCCCTCTTGGGCTTCTTGTTTAAGACACTATAATGACACAACACTAGCTCATTTCCTAATCACTGACATTAACTTTACAGTGTCTGCGTCTGTCTCCACCTTACACAGTGTCTGCGTCTGTCTCCACCTTACACAGTGTCTGCGTCTGTCTCCACCTTACACAGTGTCTGCATCTGTCTCCACCTTACACAGTGTCTGCGTCTGTCTCCACCTGACACAGTTTCTGCGTCTGTCTCCACCTTACAAAGTGTCTGCATCTGTCTCCACCTTACACAGTGTCTGCGTCTGTCTCCACCTTACACAGTGTCTGCGTCTGTCTCCACCTTACACAGTGTCTGCGTCTGTCTCCACCTTACACAGTGTTTGCGTCTGTCTCCACCTTACACAGTGTCTGCGTCTGTCTCCACCTTACACAGTGTCTGCATCTGTCTCCACCTTACACAGTGTCTGCGTCTGTCTTTACCTGTGGTGCTCTTGTTCTACAGTATTGGGACACAAAACAGTCCCATTAAAGACAGAATATGCTTATTTAAGCATAAAATGTAGATATAAAGATCGAACAGGAAATGCAGCATTCAAGGACCACAACTTACACAATTTATTTGTCCCCAGTCAAATTTACTTGTCCCCGCACTTTATGTAAAAGTGATACAAAAACAAGATCAATCATGAAAGTGACATTACATTCCCTCAGTTGCATTCCACCAATGAAAACAAGATTGGTTTTATTTGTCATTTACAATGTGCTCACCAATGTTTTGACATTTTTTCAGTCACAAGTTTTAAAGATGTAAAATTCATTTCTTATTATAAAATTTAGTTGTCCGTAGGACAGGTCACCTGGGACAATTAACTTGTCCCCAGTAGAATCTACATGGCACAGGACAAGAGGACAACTGTTAATATCAAACCCTGAACAACAGTTGTAAAGATGACTAAAAGGCAAGAAGACACAATATCACAAACATAAAACGGTTGACAATAGAGCTACCGCCTTGAAACAATCAGTGGCAAAAAGGGCCGCTGGGGGTTTAAACCAGGTTCTAGGGTGCACCAAACCTCACTCTTACCCTATTGTCATGATGATCTCAATAAGACGATACAGTCTAAATAAAGATATCCCTGACAGGTTATACTCTCCAACAAACAAGGCAGCATTAATAGGCAATATAAGTATAACCAAAATGATCATGTTAATATGAATATAAAAAAATTCCTAGAAAGCCACAAAGCAAGTACTCAATGACTTGGCAGAAGTCAGAGCAACAAGAGAACAAACCATTAACATGATAACAGATTTAAAACGAGCATCAGACGTTACCGTCCTTTGAGGATCATTGCAGGGTCCACAATCTGTCCTGTCGTCCACAAAGCACAGTGGTGAACTGTAAATGGGTCAACCATTAACATGATGTACATTGCAAAATGATAGGGTCATAACTTCTTTTGATAAAGTTTTCGGAAGTTTTACCGCTTAGGGAATTGTGCAATCCGATCAATAAAATAAAACTTTGCAAACTATTCCGAATAAATAGTTCCAATACCATATAGTAAAAACTCATAGGAATAATGTACTTTTACATTGTGTCCCATGAACACTGTGCTTATGCATAAAATGGGAAATTTGCAGGGCCAAATATTTATGTACATGTATTGTGTACTTAATAAAGGTAATGTGTACTTAACAATCAGATGTCAGCATCCCACACATATACTACAGAAACAGTCTAGCAAGTTAGCTCAGTCTGAAAAGCATGGGAGCGGTACTCTGAAAGTCCCTGGTGTGATCCCCGATCTGCTTCACATTTTTCTGTGTCATATCCAGAGAGAATGTGAAGGCAAAAGTTGTAAAATAGTTGCATGCTTTTTTGCTGATGTCTACTTCAGTTTGCTATAAACGTGTTCCTTCCATAGTAGTAAACACGTGATCTTCCAAGGAGATATAACTATATTTGAGAATCCAAACTCTATAGACACAATGTAAACAGCTTTAACCAGCCAGACCAATCACCAAAACAGAAGCGTTGAGTTAAGAGTTACCAACTGATAATTCATTTTACGCATATTTAATCACAGGTATTTTAAGAACCTGTGAAAACTATCTTTTCTTTTAATCGGCACGACTATATTATGATATGACCTGAACAAATGGATACAGTTTTGATAAACGGTTTTGTAGTGTAATGTTGGTTTTATTTGGCAGGTTAGTTTCTTTAATGAGGTATCCTAACATCTGTTTCTTCATGTCACTAGTCTTAAAGAAATTAAACTGCCAAATATAACTACAAAACTGTTCTTACAAGCTCTATCCATGTGTTGAGATCCTAAAATAATGCATGTGTGCCGATTAAAAGGCTATACACTCAAGTGATATGAAAACGCAACACGGGCATTTCCGCTATGTATTGTATATACTGCACACTTAATTGCACATAATATTCCAAAGAAATCCCAAGATGTTTTTTAAAAAGAAAGTTGCAGTTAACTAGAGAAAGGACACAACTGTGATGTTTTAGACGTTTTAATCACACTACACTTTGTAACAAGAACTTCATAAATGTTGAAGTAGCTCTTTGAAAAATTAAGCTAGTTCAGTACTGTATTTAACGTAAATAGTTTGCAAAATGTTGCATCCTAAGTTTGCTCACATGATTGAGCCAAACGCGTACTCTGTGAATAATGTAACATTGAAGGAATGCTATTTGCTGTATTATTTGTTGTTTTAGTATTTTTTCCAAAAGGAAAGGTCTTACGTAGCCATGTACCATTCGATTAAAAGCAGCATATTGTACATACAATATATAGCGGAAATTCCCGTGTTGCGTTTTCATATCACTTGAGTGTATGTATCCACAGGTACTTACAATACCCGTAATTGAAAGAGCGTAACATTAATTCAGAGTTAGTAACTCTTAATTTGAAGCTTCGGCAACTGGTGTTTTGCCTGGCCGATTAAAGCATTTATTTGTTTATTTAGAGTTTAGATTCGCAACATATAAGTTACATACCGGTATATACCTCATCGTTAGTAGGCTTAGAAACGTTGTACGTCTTTTGTAAAATGTATCTGTTGTTGGGTTGCAGCTTTAAGTTTCTGACGATCAGCAGTCCCAGCACTTCCTGTGGTATGGATCCTGCGACTGCCAGCCTGTGGTGAAAGCTGTCTTCAGTTGCATAAAGATTTACGCGTTTCATCCAGTAGCTGTAGGCAAATAATGTTGACGAGTTGGACCTTGTGAGGAGACCGGGAGTATTAACTGTAGGCCTGCTTGTTGACTTTAGTTGGTGTTTCTACTTCGTTTCTGACAAGTACTATTTTCTATGGTTCCCCTCTTTATACTGTAATCGGGGCTGGCATGACCCAGTGGATAGCAAAGTGGACTTGAAGTCCGAAGGACCCGGGTTCAAGCCCCACTGACACCACTGAGTTTTGTTGGTGTGTTCTTGGACAAGACACTTTCCCTTAGCCTAGAACGTCAAATGGGAACGGGAACAGATGTATCGGAGTCTAACCACTGTGCACGCTAAGAACCATAGGATTTTTTTTTGGAGGAAGATAAACACTGTATTAATATAAAATAAATTCCATTTAAAGATCACATACTATATGATATGTTGTAACGCACTTTAATTAACACAGACTGCAGCAAATGATCTTCATTGCCGGACGGATTGCTATAACTAAAAGAAAATGAAGAAATAGTAAACTAGTAGGCTAATGATAGAAAAGAAAATTTCAGCCAACACAGACTAAACAAACCATACCACCAGCTTAGCATATCTCTTATGTTTTTATATTCTTTAGGTACGGAGCAGGACGTCCATCTATATTATGTGACATGGGATTGTGTTTGAAATACACGATTTAACCTAATAAACTGGACTCCTTTTTAGCTCACCTGAGTCAAAGGCTCAAATTGAGCTATGTGACCGCATTTTAACTCACATGACCCGTAGGCTCAAGTGAGCTATTGTGATCACTTTTCGTCCGTCCGCCCGTCCGTCAACAATTTCTTCAAACAACATAATACTCTTTAAAAAAATGTTCTCTGAAATTACAAGAGCTAGAGGTTTAATATTGTGTAGGATAAGCCTATTGTCCTCTAGCAAGTTCTTTTTTTTTCAAATGATAACCCTACGGTCAAATTTAGCCTCGCTCCATGGGTCACATGTTTGTAATTTTTTTAAAAATATCTTCTCTAAACGTACATAAACTACAGGTGTAATATTTTGCAAATACCATGATCTACGCTTATGGCCATTTATCAAGTTTGTTCAAATCGAAACTATGTGGTCAAACTTAGTCCCCCCCCCCCCCACACACACCCCCCATACCACAGGGGTCACATGTTTTGCATATAATTATATAGGGGAAAAGACCTAACATATTATCTTCTCTGAAACTAGAGTTATACACTTATTGCATGAACAGACTGATACAGCCATCCAACCAGCATCTGCTCTGGGATCCATCCGCACTGGGGAAATAACCTATGGGTCATAACATGGAAACCGTTGAGATCCCCACCCTATACTCTTATCGGGCCTGAACACTTTAAGGGTGGCGCAGGAATTTGTGATGGCGCGCCATCGACTGTGTTGTCTAATTATATTATGAAATTGTTGCCTTGTTTGGCAATTTTTCCCGTCTTTTCGAAGATCAACTCAGGGCCATTTTGGCCCTCTTGTTTGATCATCCGTCCGTGAACTTTTGCTAAAAAGATTTCTCATCATAAATGGATTGGACGATTTTGACCAAACTTCGCATAATCTTGAGGTTAGTGGCTTTCAAATTTGTTAAAGGCGGAGGACCATAAGCTTAAAATGCTAAATACAACATATCAGAGCTATATACCTTGTCTTTTCTGAGATTTTTGTTTAAGTTTCCCTGTATGTATGTAAAACATGTGACCACCGGGGCGGGGCCAAATTTGACCCTGGTTTGAAAGTCTTAAACAGATTGTTTCAGTCATTTTATGAAGGTATAATGTTAAATAATGTGAGATTCCAATTCCAATCACACATGTCTGAATCTTCAATCAGTGCCATCCATACGGAAAAATACAGCAGCGGGTGATATGGCTGTTGTATTTTAGACTAAAACCTTTTGTTACTGTTGCAAAATAGACAGGTCATCAGGCCATTTTCGGCCCTCTTGTTTAATATATTGATGCTCGCCAAATAAGAAAAAAATTGAAAAAGAGCATAATCGCTTACTTTAACACACTTATGCTATTTGTTTTCTTCAGAATTTTATAAAGCCTGCGAGTCCAATTAACATGACACCAGCTGTCAATCATTTACCCATTTAACCAATCAAACCAATACGATACCCCCGACAAACAAAAGCACGTGCAACTGTATTATCATAAAACCTATTGTCCTTATAATCCGACATCAAAGGTAGCAGCCGTGTTGTAATGGTTAGCATTGCGGCTTAGTAACCCAGGGATCGTGCGTTCAATCCCAGCCAGGACCACATTTGGGTTAATTATCGAAATATTTCAAAAGTATCTCCTACCTTACCAGTCCTTCGGATGAGACTTTAAACCTAGGTCTGCTCGCTAAAATGCTTAGTGCAAAAGTGCCTCTATCACGCACACAAAAACGACCGTCATATATGTCCTAAAATGTCTTAAAATGAAGTAAAATATTAAACAAACAAATCAAACACCACATTCAGCCATATGCCTAGCATAATAAATTGTTTAATTTTCTAAAAAAAGAGCACAATCGAGTATTCGTGTGGTAAATTACACGATTATGTTATTTTTCATTTTGGTGTTTGATGATCTAGTACTGGTTTTGATAGAGGACGCGCACCTTGGTAAGCTTTTTAGATGCTGTAACGGTCCTTGAAAACATATCCACTCAGTAATGGGCAATAACAAACATGAGATGAAATAGTTACGCATGTAAATATTGTGATCGAAGTCACATTCGCCCTTGTAAAGGCCACATAGCAATCTTGAGTTTTATATCAAGCAGTAAGCATTAAAATTAGCATCATTTATTAATCCAGTATAATTTTTGCATGTAATTAAATAAAAAAAATGAGATTTTAATTTGCTTCGTTATTAGTAGTATAGATACTGAGGGTATAGGGCCAGTTTTTCCCACGCGACAAAGCAATCAAACAGTTATCAAGTTGCCTCCAGTTGCCCTTAACACAAACATTTACAAACGCCAAATGACGATGTCATGCTTGCTGCCGGACACCCACACAACTACACAAACTGCTTGATTGCCCTTCGCTTAGGAAGAGCGTTACCAGTACCCCCAGTCTCTATTAATTTTGTAAATAACTAAATCATTTGCAATTCATTAAGCAAAGTCAGACGGAACCGGACAGTAGTCTTCATCATTGCTCTGCATATCATATTTTACCATGAAGTATTTTATTTTTCTACACTTTGCTATTTTGTATTTCAGTTCAAAAAGCTCTTCTCTGTTTTTAACCAGCTCACGTTCATAATTATCCATTTCAACCAGCAATCGTCTTTTTTTGGTGTCCGTAAAATCATCGCGGACTACTTCATATTCTACTTGGAGTTGCTTACCTCTCATCAATTCTCTCCTATATTTGTCTTTTAAATGGTTAAGTTTTCTACAAACCTTTTCTAACTTTTCTTGTTCCATTATATATAATAATACTATATATAATTATTTTTAAACCCTTATTTAATATTTTCAATATCCTTGAATGGGACCCAACTATTGAAATCCTCATTGTAACCCTTCCATTTAATCAATGCTTGTTTCTTTTTGTGATCATGTCATATTACTTTTTCAATCCTGAATATATCTTGCTTTGCTTTTATCATTTCTAATTCATAAAAGCTTCCATCAATGTTTTCGTTGTTTAAATCTTTTATTTTGTATGTCACAGGATTTTTGTTTTAGATTTCATCAACAACACATATTTCTTCAGTCCAATTTGGGGTATAACCTTTCTCAAACGTTCTTTTATATTTGATGATTCTAACATTATCCCCTATTTTAAACTTTGGCTTAATTTGATTACTTGTCATTTTTCCATACAAGTTGAAATACACCGTTCCTTTATTCTTTTCATCACTTACAACAATTTACACTGTCTTCCTGTACTAATTATCTGTTGAAACGCTTTGGTAATTTCTAAACCAGTTTTATTTGGAACCGGCGCAACCCAAGCATATTTGCTAAACACATCAATAACAATAAGCAAGTATTTAGTACCTTTATTATACCAAATCAGCAGACCATATTTTATCAATTTCATTAACAATCACACGGCGTTGAGTGAACTTTCTTCGTATAGGCTTATGAAGTTCATCTGCTAACTTGTCAGTCCATTTCAACGCCTTTTCTAGTTTTTTGAGTTTCCAAGACCAAGTTTATATTTTGTACTAATGACTGGTTTTACTATCAAATTCTTAGCAGTCTTTTCTCCAATAGTTTTAGACTTACTAGAGTTCAAACCAGCAAGCATGTTTTTATCACACATTGATTTATTACTAGGATTTTCATCATAACAATAATCATGATATTTGCAAACAGCATCTAATTCATTTACCGGTTCTCCGCTATCAAGTGGATTACCAGGACCACAATATTTATAACCAGGAATTGTTAACCCCTTTTTAGGTAACAGAGGAAGCATAGCTTTATGAATATCAATATTACCACCTTCTGTGTTTTTAACAAACTTTGTTTTAGTAATACCACAAGATGCACAAGTTGCTCTTAACATTTTCTACCATTTTTTGCTAAAACATACTAAGGATCAACATTTTCAGTAACCTTTTCTTCTTTTATGCAATAACTCATATATAATATGATTAGATTAAACTTCGTTTACAAAATATGATTTTATGATGTTTTAATTTTCTACTGGTTTGTAAGGTTTTAATAATTTGTAAAGAATATCATACGTACTATTTCCTTTTTGTAACTTTTTAATGAAGAATAGACAGACATATCGACACAATACGCTCGTTTTATCTTGATACTGAATAGTGTTGTATTTTATATTAGATATGTACGCTAAAACTTCTTTTGGTGGGTTTAGACCAAACGGATCGAATAATAATTATCATAATAACAAGTCCAGTGTGTGCCAGGTCCAGTATGATCATCCAGATTAATAATACCAGGTTTTTGTTTATTTTGTGTTGTCGGTAATTTGTTTTTGCTGTACACCCCACTGAATTTCTGTATATCTAGCTGCTTAACCCATTTTATTATATCTAAGTTAGAGATAGGTTCATTCTTAAATTATTTTTTTTTACAAATGGGATGCTTCTATATGGTCTAATTCGTGAGTCTACTTGTAAACCATTTCCATAATCAACTCTTAATCCTTGTCCTCTTCTATCTACTTCGAGTTGCTTACCTCTCATCAACCTTTTCCAGTCAAGCCGCTAATAAGAGATCCGATCAACGGAATTCCTAATGATGCAAGAACCCCAAGAAATCCTCCGCCCTGCTGTTGTTTTTTTGCTAGTTTAACAGGGCAGCGGCCTTTTGACTTTGCTATTTTATTTTTTTGTGCAGCTGTTAATTTATTTGATGCGAGAAGTGTTTGTTTTTTTATCACTAGGAACAGTTGCCGTTACGTCTTGCTGTTTTTTATCACTGGGAACAGTTACCGTTTTATTACTAGAAGCACATGCCAGTACGTCTTGCAGTTTTTTTTTGTTAGTTTAATAGTGCAGCAACCTTTTGACTTTGCTATTTTGTTTTTTTGTGCAAGTGTTAATTTATTTGATTTTAAAAGTGTTTGTTTTTTATCAGCAGGAACAGTTACCATTCCATTTCCAAATATTTTACCAATTCCAGTACTTACTCTGTTTCTGGCCATCTGATAAATTTACTGAATAATTTACGTAAGTCATATATATTATAAGTTAGATTAAACAATAACCAATTCATTTCCGATAGCATCAATAACTACATCTTCTTCATAGAGAACCAGAGTATAACTTTATAAGGAGCCCCCGGTGGTATATTTAGTTTATATCTCAAACATAGTTGTTTCGGATCAATACTGACTTCATTTTACTTGTAACTTAAATCAAAATATATAATTCCGAAAAGAGTTTTGAAATTACCCACGTTTAGTAAAGTTCCAGTGTTTTTATTATTTTGTTTGTAAGAATAATTAATAACATCTCTGAATATTCTTATGATATTTGCGTAGCTTTGAAAATTAGCACATTATCATCTGTCAGTTGCAAGCTGATTTGAATCTGACTAGAAGGTTTGTTTCCAAACCTCCAAAGACGGAATATTTATTTAATGGGATTATAGAGTCAACTGTTTGATTAGTTATGATTAAAGCATGACGAATCGCAAATCCTGAATTATAACCAACTTGATCATCTCGAGATTCTGCAGCAGCCGTATTATCTAAATAAATGTATTCGTTTGTTCCGGTTGTCTTTACATAATAGTCAGAAATTTCAAGCAAGCTTTTGACATTAACAAATCTGTGAAGATTATTTCCATCGTAAACTATTTTTCCATTTTGCTTTACTTGCATTTGATCAATCAGTGAAGCTGCATCGTTAATCAGAGCAATTTCATCGGCGGCTGCAAATGCAGCTCCATCGAGAAGCTTGTTTACTTGAAAACTGATTTCAAAATATGCGTTATACCAATCAAAGTAAGAACTTCGGTCATTTAACGAAAATTGGTAGCCACTTTTCATTTGTCTGGTATTATTTCCTGGTTGTGTTATGGGGGTATCTAACTGAATAGGTACATGTTCATATCTAGTATTATATTGATTACTTTGAAAAATCTATGTATACTAGTAATTGGATTATTTTCTATTAATTAATCGATTAATTATGCATGAATTCCCCTTCCGGAAAATAATCTATTAATTCTTGTATTTACATCTTCTTCAGTTTTAGCTACAACTTCTTTTTTGTTATCAGCCTTTGTAAGTTCTTTTAAAATTATCTCACCTTTTGGTTTAGGTTTAATAACTAACTTATCAGCAGCCATTTTTTCTACTTCTTCTCCAAGTTTTTTAGAACCACTCTCTATGATTTGTTTACCAGCAGTTTCTAATGCTTTCTTGCCTGCTGTTTTTACAGACTCAATAAATATCTTTGATCCAACTTTTGAAAAAATGTCAAATATGTCAGCTCCAGTTAATCGATAAACTTGAGTATATGTTCCTGTACTAATGTCATAAACTTTTTTTAAACATGGCATATAACATATATTACATTTATTCCTTCAAAACAAATCGAAATGACGTGTGGACACCATTAAGATTAATAATTTTACCGGAGAAATCGGTTATGTAAATATTAATACTGTTAATTATCGTTTTGTTTACTTCACAGACTCTTATCGGTTCATCTTTAAAAGGATACGATCTCGTTAGATCAGCTGTACTTATTTCATAAATAACATCCCCGTATGATCCATCAACAATAGAATTACTTATCAAATCGCAGTTGATTTACAATGTATCGATAGAATTTGTTATGTTTGGTGTTACAGTTCAAAATTTAGTTTCTCTGATAACTGCATCTTTGTCAAACACGATCAAGGTGTGAAAGTTTGTTTCTCTTAAATCAAGTACGAATTTATTATGAATGGTAACTAAACCAACCTAAAATTTAAAACTTGATAAATCAAACTCAATTTTTATCGGGACAGGTGAGTCATCGGTTAAATCGCCATTTACATTCAATGTTTCTTTTATGTAATTATCGATATCAGCATAACTGTAATTTCCATTTGTAAAAATAATACTTTTCCAATCTGTTCCATTGTAATACCTTATTACTTTGTTATTAAAATCTTCACTAATATTATACCATGAGTAAAAAAAGAGTATGATAATGGACCTTTGGAAACGGCCGAGCACGACACATACGAAATATTGCAGTCTCGGTTTGATTGATTAAGTCATAGAATTAATCTTATCGAGTCCAATGCCAATACTGTTTGTTCTTGCTTAATATTAATGGTCTGTCAAATACAGTTGTAAAATTACTTGACGTATTTGAGCTTTTAATTGCTGAAGCTTTTTCTGATGATAATACAATTTTTTGTTCCATATAATATAGGAAGGATAATTTTTTTGGCTAAAATTAATCACCTTTGTAATACAGTTTAAAACTTGATTTTTCAAAATTGAAAACTTGCGTAGTATTTACTTTTGTGTTAGATCTGAAAGCAATTTATTAGATGGCGTGGTATATACTTCAATTTTTTTTTTAATATTCGTCTGTCATTTTCTATTATCGGATAAAAATCCTAAGTACCGTTTTCTAATGATGAAAAAAGGGGCGTCCGTGGCCGAGTGGTTAACGTCTCTGACTTGAAATCACTTGCCCCTCACCGCTGTAGGTTCGATCCCTCAGGGGCCTATGAATCTTTATGTGAGGAAGCTATCCAGCTGGCTTGCGGAACGTCGGTGGTTCTACCCAGGTGCCCGCCCGTGCACAAAAATTGCCCGGAGGGGCACCTGGGGTCATCCTCCACCAATGGAAGCTGGAAAGTCGCCATATGACCTTAGCTGTTGGTGCGACTATACAATCCAATTCAATTAATGATGAAAACTTAAGGAAACTTTCTATATCTGCTCCTGTGTAAGTAAAATCCATTTCAAGTACATAACGACCTTCTTTGAGAATTGTAAATTCAGTCAAACTATGTCGTATTTTATAATATTCCTCACTTTTTATAAGTGGTTTGGCTGCAAAAGTAAAGGCATCAAGCAAAGAGTTTTGACGGGTCGTTTCAAGTGGTTTCTGAGTTGGGTACGATACAAAAGTCGATCTTATGCCGCCGCCGCCACTCACAAAGGCATCTTGTATAATGCTTATTCCATCTATTTTTTATTCAACAAGTAGAATCCGGCTTAAATAGTCTACTTTTACTTTCAACCCACCAATTATACCAAGAATTGCTGTGTGGCGACTATCAGACTTTTGATTAAACTGTTTCAATGAAGTTATTTCACCATCAAAAGCTTTGCTTCTTTCATCCTGAGCAGCTTTCAATTGCTTCGAAACATCATCAATAGCAGTGTTAAGTTTATCAGTGTCAACCAGTTTGCTCAGGGCAGTCTCCAGCGACTTACCGTCAACCATTTTCTTTTTGATGTCTTTAAACTCTTTACTGATATCAGCAACGTCGGTGTTTATCTGCTCATTTATTTTAATTTGAGTTATTTCGGTAGTAAAAGCAGTTCTGATTTGTTTTGAAGCATCAGCAATAGCAGTTTCTAGTTCATTGTTATCAACGATTTGTTTATTGATTTCTCCAATACGCGTATTAATATTTTGAACACCAGATCTTATTTGTTCACTTAATTTCTTATTGTTTTCACTCTCTTCCATTACATCTTCTTTTTTTTCTAGCTCTTTTAAAGCATCACTCAAAAGTTTTATTTTATCTTTCAATCCGTTTTGAATTTCAATCATTTTCTCACGGTTTGCTTGTAACTTTGTTTGTATTTGACTTAGTTTATCATCAACACCTGTTGTCAAATCTTTCATCATATCTGGAATTTTATCAATATTATAATCACGTATGATTTTTGTTATTCTTCTAACAGTAAATTGTTTTGTTGCTGCATCATCTGCTTTTTCTGGATTACCAACATTGATAATTTTATTATTATCCATGTTGAGATTACTTTTTAAAACATTTTCCTGGTTTTTGCCTTTGTAAAGATAATTAACCAGATGTTTTTGTTTTACATACTCAGACAGCACAATACCAAAATTTGTAATATCAACACTGCCGGTAGTTACTTCCTCACTAAGATCCTTAAAAAGCCCCTTCGCTGCCGTTCCGGCAGCGACTCTTATATAGCTTTAGTAATTGCACATGGTAAGGTAGTAATGAATAGTTTCTTTGAGTTTTCCAGCTATAAACATGCTTTACAACTTGAATTCCTAGAGAACTCGTCTGAAAAACTTGAATGGTATAAACACATATATTGTAATGTTGAAAGGTTACCATTTCACTTGCTGAAATGACGTTTTCGTAAACCAGTCTACTGAAATCATTACTATTATATGTATATTAGCGACGAAACATTCAGAAGCCTCGGGAAGGTAGGGTTCAAGCCTGCTGATTTCCCTTTTTTTTGTTCTTCTTTTTTTTTTTTTTTAACTTCCATTGGTTTTTATTATTAAATCAAATTATTCAATGAATATTGACTTTTGTATATTGACCTGTGAAAAATAAGTATGAAAGATTTAATTTCCATGAATATTCAAAATTCAAAATTTCAAAATTTCAAAATTCAAAATTTCAAAATTCCAAATTCCAAAATTCCAAAATTCCAAAATTCAAAATTCAGAATTTCAAAATTCAAAATTTCAAAATTCAAAAATTTCAAAATTCAAAATTTCAAAATTCTCAATCCAAAATTTCAAAATTCAAAATTCAAAATTTCAGGATTCCAATATTTCAAAATTTAAAATTCCATGAATAATTTGATTTAATAATAAAATAATTGTTGCCTTTTAGGTTCGGTCGATATATAGAGTTTAATAACTAGTGTTTTTGAGATACGGGAAATATCTCCCGAGGTAGAGAAATGGCACCGATATAAGAACGAGTGCGGAGCACGAGTTCTTATATCGGGGCCATTTATCTAGCGAGGGAGATATTTTATTAATATTTCTAGTGATTCACGCCTTTTTACACCAGTTTGCACGAGAACGCCAAGACGACGTTACATCATCCAAGACGACCTTACGTCATACAAACAAAACAAGTGGAACCGGAACTCTTCGTTAATTTCCGTAATCGTTCCTAGTGACGGAATCTGACGAAGACGTCCGTAAAACAATCGGAACATTATTTGGCATTTCCGCACTGACGGAAAAGGCCGAGCAATGTTCCATACTGGGAACAGTAGAGCAAACGAGTAGATATAGCTTTTCTATTCCCAGTATTTCCTATATAAATCAGAGACAATTATGTAATATGTGTATTTATCGACCTGAGAAAAGTGATAGAAAAGTGATATCGATCTCGGCTATCGCACACGTGAACAATTGTATTTCTGTGGTGATGCGTACTTCTAGCACGTGGTATAACAGGGTAATTTTAATCAATATGTAAGGCATGTCAAGGTTTTTGGACAGAAAGAAGCGAGGTCGCCCACATTGATTTAAAATGCCTGGTAGGAAGAACTGGTGGTAAAAATCGGAAAGAATGTAAGAAAAATCAGTCGTGGCGTGTTTATGTCTCCGTGACAACATATATTTCTTTCAATATTGTTTTAACACCCTTGACTTGATATATTATTATGTTAACTTCTTGTCTCTCAGCAGCTATTTTACGCTTGCGTAAAACCTTGCTTGTATATAATGTGATTAGATTAAATTTCACCGATGAAGTTACGCTTTACTAACTTCCTTGGGCGATCCAGATGCTTGTCAGTTGCTTTTTTATACTGATCTTTGCTGACATCTTGTTCTCTGGAAAGCATGTTTATTTCATTTATACTTGGAGTCGCAAAGAAGATGTAATGAGAACAGTTCAGCCGAATGTCTTTAGGGGTTTTGTAATAAGATTGAGTTAAATAAATTACACAACAATTTTTGTGTCTTCCCTGGATGAAATAATTAATAATGTCGTTTTGATTGCGCTCGCAAGCATAGTCATCAAAAATGACTATCTTCTGATTATCCGAGTCCAAGTCATTCACAGGGATAACTTCATCATTTGAACATTCTAGAATGTCTTCAATTGGGAATTTATTCTTTTTTGCCATCTTTTCAAGTTTTTGTGACAAGACCTGATACTAAGACTGCTCCAAGTTTTTAGCAAACAAGTAAATCTTGTCATAGTACACTAAAGGTTTCAGCAACATGTGAACTAATGTGTTTGTCTTGCCAGATCCTGAATTACCGCATGTAAGCATCCTGAAACAACAGTCCGCATGAAGTTATATATCTGCTTGAAATTACTGTTGCTGTCTTCATATCATAATTTGGAATTTCCATTATAATAATACTTGGATAATAGTTATATTATCTAACTATTATTATATGTCAAAGGTATATTGCGGAATAAAACAAATCCCCCGTGGTGAACGCCTTGGAACAGAAGCAGAACGTTTTAAGGCTAATCAAGATAGATATTACGGAATGCAAAAAGTAGTTAAGACTGCAGTTGAAAAAGCAGTTAAAAAAGCAGTCAAGCCTGCAATCAAAAAAGCAGTTAAACCTGCGGTTAAAAAAGCAGGTGAACCTGCGGTTAAGAAAGCAGTTAAACCTGCAGTTAAGAAAGCAGTTAAAAAGCAGTTAAACCTACAGTTAAGAAAGCACTTAAACCTGCGGCTAAAAAGAAAGTAGTTAAACCTGCGGCTAAAAAGAAAGCAGTTAAACCTGCGGCTAAAAAGAAAGCAGTTAAACCTGAGGCTAAAAAGAAAACAAAAACTACATAACACTTGATTTAAGTTATCTTAACTTGGTTTAACTCATATCAACTTATCTTAACTTATCTTAATTTATCTTATTTTAATCTAACCTTATATAAGGAGATAAGACCTTATCAGACAGGGCTATACATGTCTTTGTTAAAATGGCAAGATATAGCAGATAAAAAGCGAAAAGCGACTGAGCTTGTTAAAGAATATGAGAATAAAGTTATCCGAAAAAGACTAGAAAAAGGAGCTAGTCGTGAGATATACACAGAAGCACTTAAACCTGTAACTAGCGAAATAACAGAGCAAACAAGACGGCTAGCTGAATATTTAAATACCCTTCCAGAAATACGTCAACAGTTGGCTCTTCTTCCTGAGGCAATACGTCCACAATTAATTGCCCCGCCTGATCGTTGAGCTATAGCACCACCACCGCCACCGCCGCCTCCACCAACGCTACTACCACCACCGCAACCACACGTTTTAAGAAAACCAACTGTCAAGCAAACTAGATCCTAAAGACCAAGCACCGGCGGTTGATTTCATGGAGGAACTAAGGCAGTCAATACAATCTAGACCACAATTAAGAAAAGCTTCAGACAGAGTGCTTAAGCCAAAACCTGCCGAAACCTGCCAAATCCACGGAAGCATTATTTGAAGCAGTCCATTATGGGAGTGCTGATTATGATACATATATTATAAAGGCTAAAGAGTCACGCAGGGGAATATCTCACAAGATAAGAGGTCTAGAGACAAAAATAGGCAACCTCGACGATAAAAAACTCAAAGAGGGGTGGGAGAAGGTGACATCCAGTGAGAATAAACTTAAATATTCAAAATTACTCAATAACCCGATCACGTCAAACGGGATAACATTCTGTATATGAAAGAACGTAATGATCTGACTGATGAACTGAAAGCTCTGGATTTTTACATATGGAAGTTGCCAGAGCGAATTCGAACAGCTAGTGAAACTATACAAAAGACTGGCAAAGGGATGCAACAAAATAAAAATTCCTACAAAGTCGACAAAGAAGATGGTCACTATGGAATGTTACAAATTGATTTACCTAAGCTTATTGGTCATCACAAACTTATTGCCAAACAAGGAGAAGCAGTTGTGTTAGACCTAAAAGTACTAACAGAATTATCTGATTTACCAATTCATCAAGGTTCTTCAAAGTTCAAAAAGATTTTAGGAGTTGTGCTGATGTTGAATATTATAATAGTCCCAAAGATTTGGTTAAGGCTCTAGAGTTAGTATGCGGAAGTATCGAAGCAGGAAATAATAGTCCATGGCTAATAAATAAAGGTATTAGCATAATCGATGAATTATTTAAAATAGGCGAAATATCACCCAAAAAACGTGAGCAACTATTTTCTAAATATTTTGATTAAATTATTGTCTAACTGTAATTATACATGAGAACCAAAGAATAATTAATTGATCACTTGACGCGACTTGTAGCTGCATACAGACGCAGTTATAAATTGTGCGGTATTATAAACACAACATTACAGATTGCCAGTGGAATAATTGGTTGTACTGCCGTATTGGCATTGGTTCCGGCAATTCCTGTTTTTATAGCTGCAGTTGGTGCAGTTCCTCCAGTAGTTGCTGTTTTAGTGAGTAAAACAAGAATAGCAGAAAAAAAAAAAGACTTTGTTAAAAACACATCATAGGAGTTTTAAACAACTTCTATCATATGTCCAAACAACAACAGGACTAGAAAATGATGAAGAGGTAATTAGGATTACCTTTAATAAAATAATAGAGATTCAAAAGAATGATAACTTTACAGAACCTCTGGAAATGTATATGAAAAGATTCAAGTTAAACGTTTATGGCATTCAGTCGTAATTCTTTTCTGACTTGTTTCCATATCCTATCGTACTTTTCTCTGGTTGATTTTGTTTTAATCGGTTTTGTTTCTTTTTCTATTTTTAATATTTTAAATATTTTCTGAAAAATGTATTCAAATTTGATTGATCTTTTTCGACCTTCTATTTGATCCAAAACCTTTACAATTTTGTAAAACAAATCTTCAAATCTTTGTCTATTTTTAGAAGACAAATCATATACTACCAAGTATTTATCTAAATGGTACTTTCTGTGGTAAATAGTTTTCTTTCGGTTGTAATTGTAACCTGTAATGAGATTATAACCATTGTGAGTGCCACAATTAAGGCAAACACGCTCGTTATCGAAAACTTCACAAGTATCATTACAATGTATACATGCATAAGCACACTTGTAACACAGCTTGGCTCTGGTACAATATTTACAAAGCTTCATTTTATTAGTTGTGTAAAATAAGATGCAATCTATGCACACCCCAGGCAACTAATATTCTTTTTACAGAGGCTGCTTTTATTCCTTACTACAGCATTTTGTTAGAAAAAGGAATTAATATCATTATGTATGGATAAATTAAATATAATATTATCTATAATATATGGGAAGTTATGCAGAAGAAGAAAGAAAACACTTTGATGAAACAAAAAATGTTTATGAAAAAGTAGCTGCTTACGAGCAGACTCTTTTGGTTCAGTTAGACAAAGATATCAAAGAGTTTAAAGAAAGTCACAATATTGCAGCTTTTAAAAAATATTGGGCAATAAAAACTGAGCGTGAGTGTAACGATGCTATAAAGCTTCTTACAGATTTGGCAGAAAAACAAATTAGAATTTTTAATGAAACACAAACAAATGCAGAAGTCAAAAATGTTGAGGCTTTTAAAAATGAGTTAATCAGCAAGTTGAAAAAGCCTCATGTAATTAATACTGATATTGGATGTTACGACGACATTGAAATGCTTATTAAGAAGATAAAAAAAAAAGATTGATGCAGGAGTTTTTGATAAAGACGTCTTTATAAACTATAGCAAATACAGGATAAAAATAAAATCACTGGCACTGGAGGTAATCTTGAAACTGTTGATTTTGATAGATACCTCAAATATCATGTAAGAATAAGTCAGCTGGTGGATAATATTAAAAAACAAAATGCTTTTGGAGATACTTAGACATTTTTCTGGATAATGAAATAGATGCTCTCTTGGACGAGGACATCGATGAACATGTTTATGAGGTTACCTATAAGATACCGATGAGGATGCTGATGAGGACGCCGATGAGGATAAAAATATTAAATAATTTTTTTTTTTATTTAATTAATTAATTAATAGAGTCTTAATGAAATAATCTCTTGTAATAATATATAATGAGTATCAGAGAAATTTAAACATCCCAAAACAGTATAGCAAGGTTTTTAAAGTAAATGTTGTCAATAATGACCCGCTCGTCCAACTACAAAAAAACACAATCAAGTGTTGTGAAATTTCTTAAAACAGAACTTACTTTTAAAAAAACAGTACCAGGAGACAAAGGACAAGGGTATGTAAGGCGGCAACAATATTAACCGAAAATGAAATAGTAGAGGTGTTAAATAAAGCACTTGAAGAAATTGTAAGAAGAGTTGGAACTTGGATTCAGATGGGAAGTGGTTGGGTAATTGAAACACTAAACGCACATTATATAAATCGAATAAAGTACAAGCCTTTGCGAGGTAGCTCTTATTTGAATTTACCAAAAGAACTACAACACCACAAAAAAGGTTTTATAAATATAAAAAATGAAAAAGATAACGAATGCTTTTGGCTTATAAATTCCCTGTCAATAATAAACCACAAAGAATAACAAAGTACAAAAAAAATATTGGAGATCTGAATTATAAAGGAATTACATTTCCTGTTACTATCAAACAAATCCCAAAAATAGTAAAACAAAACAACATTTGTTTTAACATATTTGGGTATGAAAATAATCAAGTATACCCTTTGTGCATATCAAAATATAAAGCAAAAGAATCGTGTGATATGCTTTTGATCACTGAAAAAGAAAAAAATCATTATGTGTGGATAAAAAACTTTAACAGTTTGATGTTTAATCAAACATTACATTCAAATAAAAAATGGTTTTGTAAAACGTGCCTACAATGCTTTACATTAGAAAGGGTGTTAAAAAAACATGAGCCTGATTGTCTTTCACTTAACGAAAAACAAGCAAAAAAAATGCCAAACAAAGATGAAAAAGTTAAGTTTAAAAACTATGACAGGCAACTAATGGTTCCGTTTGTTATATATGCTGATTTTGAAGCAGAACCGAAAGTATTTCTTCAGTATCAAGCAATCCTAAAAAATCACATACAGAAGCATATCAAAAGCATACTGATTGCAGTTATGGGTATAAGGTTGTTTGTTGTTATGATGATCAATATTCAAAACCAGTTGTAACGTATAGAGGACCAAATGCTGTTTACAAGATTTTGGAAAAAATGATAGAAGAAGAAAAGTTGTGCAAGAAAACTATGAATACACATTTTAAGAAAGATTTGGTGATGTCGCCGAAAGAAGAAGCTAGATTCCAGAAATCTAAATCATGCCATATTTGTGGTAATGGTTTTTTAATAACTCTTAAAAAAGATGACCCGGCTCGTTCAGTAGCATATGAAAACTCCGTTAGAAAAGTTAGAGATCATTGTCATATAACTGGAAAGTACAGAGGAAGCGCTTACAATATATGTAATATTAATTTCAGGATGACTAGAAAAATACCTTCAGAGGATATGACTCTCACTTCATAATGCAACACATCGGAAAGTTTAAACAAAACATAAATGTTATACCGAATAACATGGAAAAGTATATGGCTTTCATGTTAGGAAAACGTTTAGTGTTTATTGACAGTTTCCAGTTTATGTCCCAATCACTAGAAAATTTAGTAAAAAACATCCCTTCGTTTAAATACACCTCTCAGGAATACTTTGGCAACAAGCTAGAATTAATAAAAAGAAAAAGTGTTTATCCTTATGATTACATGAACAGTTTTGAACGTTTTAAAGAAACTAAATTGACTGGCAAAGATAGCGTTTATTCTCAATTAAATGATGAGCATATTTCAGATGCAGATTACGATCATGCTAAAAAAATATGGAAAACATTTAAGATTAAAAATATGGGAGAATATCATGATCTGTATCTTAAGACTGATGTACTGTTACTGACAGATGTTTTTGAAAACTTTAGAAAAATGTGTATTGAGTATTACAAATTAGATCCTTGTCATTACTTCAGTAGTCCTGGGTTAGCTTGGGATGCATGCCTTGGGATGCATGACTGGTATCCAACTTGACTTAGCCACTGATAATGATCAATATTTGTTTGTGAAAAACGATTAAGAGGTGGTACGAGTTATATTGCAAATAGATATTCAAAGGCTAATACTAAATATATGAAAAACTACGACAAGAAAAAAGAAAGCAAGTACATAATATATCTTGATGCTAATAACTTGTATGGGTGGGCTATGTGCCAACCGTTTCCTACTGTAACTTCAAGTGGGTTGATAAGTTTGAAAAAGGAAAATCAAATTACATTGTTGAGTGTGATATCGAGTATCCTGAGAAACTGCATGACTTGCATAATGATTATCCTCTCGCCCCGGAAAGTTTAAACATAAAAGATGAGTGGTTGTCAGACTACTGTAAAAAATTAAAACAAAAGTTTAATTTAGGACATTGCAATGTTAATAAACTTGTTACAACATTAAAAATGAAGAAAAGTATGTCGTGCATTTTAGAAACTTAGAATTATATAAAAATCTTGGATTGAAGGTAACAAAAATACATCGAATACTACAGTTTGACGAATCAGAGTGGTTAAAGATATACATAGACTTTAATACTGCCAAGAGAACAGCTGGTAAACATGCTTTTGAAAAGGATTTTTTCAAACTGATGAACAACTCAGTTTTTGGTAAAACTATGGACAATTTGAGAAAAGGAATTAATGTTAAATTGACTCACGATGAGGAGGTCCTTTTAAAATATGCAGCAAGACCTTCATTTATTTATTGTAAAATATTTAATGAAAATTTATTTGCCATAAACAGAATAAAAGACCGATTAGTTTTAAATCGTCCTTGTTATGTTGGCATGTGTGTTTTAGACTTGTCAAAATATTTGATGTATGATTTAAATTACAACTACATTAAAAATGAATATGATAAAAAAGCTAAATTATTATTTACTGATACCGATTCCTTGTGTTATGAAATAAAAACAAAAGATGTGTATGCAGACTTTTACAAGGATAATTGCGATTATGATCCAAAAAGTAAGTTTCATTTTAATGATAATAAAAAAGTTATCGGCAAGATGAAAGATGAAATTTGTGGAAAACCCATTGTTGAATTTGTTGGGTTGCGAAGTAAACTATATTTATGGGAAGCCATAACCGTCAAAATGTGGATATTTACAAACCATTCAATGACAGGCCATTTAATTCAACATGAAGTCATTTGATGACGTACATATTGATTCGATGCGACGTGTAAACTCGGTTCATTCGTTACAAAGTGAATTGATACGGTTCGAAGTGAAATAATACGGTGTACAATTTCAAACCTTACGACGCAAAGTCATTTGATGACGTACATATTGATTCGATGCGACGTGTAAACTCGGTTCATTCGTTACAAAGTGAACTGATACGGTTCGAAGTGAAATGATACGATGTACAATTTCAAACCATACGACACAAAGTCATTTGATGACGTACATATTCATTCGATGCGACGTGTAAACTCTGTTCATTCGTTACAAAGTGAGCTGATACGGTTCGAAGTGAAATGATCGGGCGAAAACACAGTCGGTGCGATGCAAACGCAATCCGTTCGACAGAAACTGATTTCATTACGTGCAAAGTGAAACGGTGCGACATCTGGCGGCGATATTTGCCACATCACTTGCAGGGTTATTTCCCCTACATAACATATATATTATGATAAATCAAAGTACTAAAAGTACTGAGAATGCAAATTTCCATAAATTTTACATAGTTTTAGCCAACTTGGCGATCTTTGGCGACCTACCAAAATCTTAGAGGGTCAATCCATTCCAAATATATTGTGATCAATTGTCATTAAACTGTTTCATATCTAGACTAGAATTTTATTTTATGAAATTGCTGATGGATAGACAGATTTGTGATTTGTGTTCATGGCCAAACTGTCACTCAAGATGACCTCCATGTCTAAAATTATGTCATTTACAGTACAGAATGGCGTGTATTAAGTAATCTTCCGGGAACAAGATGCACAAGAGGGCCTGTATCACTCTACTGGCTTGAATAGTCTAAGGCCATTGCGATATGACAATGCGACATTGCGATACGACAACTCGACATTGCGATACGACAACTCGATACGACAACTCGACAATGAGATACGACAATGCTACATTGCAATACGACATCGCGACATAATTGTCGCGTTGTCATATTGCAATGTCGTGACAACGCAATGCAATGTCACGACAACGCGACATTGCAATACAATTATGTCGCGATGTCGTATTGCAATGTGGCGTTGTCGTATCTCAATGTC
The DNA here is from genome assembly GCA_037043455.1 of Cyrtodaria siliqua. NCBI lineage: Eukaryota > Metazoa > Mollusca > Bivalvia > Adapedonta > Hiatellidae > Cyrtodaria > Cyrtodaria siliqua. The sequence goes on along the minus strand of JAWPHD010009329.1, from coordinate 27,362 downwards.
AAGTTGTCGTGTCGCATTGTCATATCGCAATGTCGCGTTGTCGGGTGTCGCATTGTTGCCCACGACAATGCGACATTGTATCTGGCCCCAACCGGACACCGTTTGAAACTGCACATGGCTGCAGCATTTTAACCTACTTCGTCCAGCTAGTTTCTGTTCTGTTTCTTGTTGTTGTTGTTTATTTATCAAAATTATGGCCACTTTTACCCGTGTATTTACTTAAAGTCAATTTCAATTCTTCTTTCCACCAATAAATTTGTATTTTATTTTCTTAGTAAATAATACAGTAAAGTTTCTTTTCAATGTGTGGGACAGACATAGAGAAGTTGAATCAACGGGTAGTTCCTCTTGTTAAGTTATTTGTCCCTGCAGCAGAAGACGTTTTCTAGGTTACGCCACTGAACTTGGACAAGTTCAAAACCAGTTGCATCAGACTAGACACATCAGAGTTATAGCCTTTGATTTTTTAAACAAGATATCCGTGGATTCACATGTCTCACCTAACGGGGGCTGGACTTAAAAATAAAACGGTCAATGATGCTTAAATGAGGTTGTAAACATTTTAGTAACTAAAAACAATGGAGTTTGCCGTTTGCTGAGATGACATTTAAGTGCATTTGTTTAAAAGTAAAATGCCATTCTATTAAAAACAAGAGGCACAAGAGGGCCTGTGGATGCTCTACTGGCTAAAAACGTCTCTTACATCAAGGTTTGTCGACATAAAATTCCCATCAGTATTTGCTTTCAAACATTGCAAAAACAACAGGGATAGGATGGCCTTAGATCGCTCACCTGGTAATCATGGGCAATAAGTCTGCTGTGTCTAGTCTGGCATGGGTATTTTTTAATTTGTCCCAATTATATGAATGCAATTTTATAAAAATGGGGCGTGGGGACGGAGTTATATTAACATTCTAAACAAATATGGTAAAGATCAGATAAAAAATGAAGTAACTACAGATTTAACAAAGGAAATACAATATAGCATTTTTCAACAAATCAAGGGCCATAACCTGTCGTTACTAACAAGATCTAGCTGGTTTTCGAACTTGTCCGAGATTTCATTGATATACCGTGATTTGCACAACTAGACATCATACTGAGGCTTTCTGCCAAATTTTGTAGAAAGTTTAGGAGGAGTAGCGCCGACAAGAAATTTAAATGTGAAAGTGCCATAACTCCGTCATAAATCAGCAAACTGGGAAAAAGCGTGATATGCACAACTAGACATCTTACCGATGCTTCCTGCCAAGTTTCGTCGAAATCGAATTCCAACAAGGCATTAGGAGGAGGAGAGTCGACAAGAAATTTAAAAGTAAAAATGTCAAGGGGCCGTAACTCCATCAAAAATCAACGAACCGAAAAAAAAAATGAAATAAAAAAAAAAAAAAATTTTTTTTTTTTTTTTTTTCAAATACAACAACAAAAAAATAAACAAAAAACATTTAAAACAGTAAATCAATAAATATATCAAATACAAAAAAAAAAATAAAAAATAAAAATAATCAAAAAATAAATAAAAAAAAAAAAAATTATATATATATTTAAAACAAATTTAAACAAGAAAATGTACAAATAATAATAAAAAAATACTACTAATAAAAAAAAGGCAAAACATCTGGTAATGTTTGGTAAAGATCAGATGAAAAATGAAAGCCCCGTCGTATTAACGAGGCAAAATATAGCATTTTTTAACTAAATGAAGGCCATAACTCCGCTGTTACTAGTCAGATCTGGCTGGTTTTCGAACTTGTGCGAGCTTTCGTTGATATTAACAATATGTTAAAGTTTTGTAAAGATCGGATGAAAAATGAAGGCCCTTGGCCAGTAGAGCTAAAATCATCAGCTCCAGAAAGTAGGTCAAAGTCATAGATGAAATCCATGCATCCAAAAAGATGCACTACCCAAGACACAACTATGTCAAAATAGAATATGTTTTCTTCCAAAGATTAAGCTATAAATTAGGTTTAAAACATAAAGTGCATAATTATAGTTCATGAGAGAGTGATGTAAATGTAACAATTAAAGTTATCTGCCCTTTGCTTGGATGGTGAAGGTCACATCCACATTTGCTTTGTCACGTTGCAATGTACCAATCAAGATACAACTATAAGCAAAGTTTGAAAGGTCTTAGTGCATACAGTTTGTGAAAAAGTGACCTAAACGCAAAAGTTGAAGGTAAAAATTAAGTTATCTGCCATTTACTTGGAGGGTCAAGGTCACTTTCACATTTGCTTTGTCATGTTGTGATGTACCACTCAAGATACAACTATAAGCAAAGTTTGAAAGGTCTAGTGCATACAGTTTGTGAGAAAATGACCTAAACCGCCGCCGGAAAAGCAACACCTATGTCTCTTTTTTTCTTCGAATAGGCGAGACAAAAACTGTTTTCCGGCCTTAGACTATTCAAGCCAGTAGAGTAATACAGGCCCTCTTGTGCATCTTGTTCCCGGAAGACTACTTAATACACGCCACTCTGTAAATGACATAATTTTAGACATGGAGGTCATTTTGAGTGACAGTTTGGCCATGAACACAAATCACAAATCTGTCTATCCATCAGCAATTTCATAAAATAATATTCTAGTCTAGATTTGAAACAGTTTCATGACAACTGTTCACAATATATATTGGGATGGATTGACTCTCTAAGATTTTGGTAGGTCGCCAAAGATCGCCAAGTTGGCTAAAACTATGTAAAATTTATGGAAATTTGATCGTGCAAATATTCATACAGTCTTTCCTATCAAACCTTGCATTCCGAGTACTTTTAGTACTTTGATTTATCATGATATATATGTTATGTAGGGGAAATAACTCTGCAAGTGATGTGGCAAATATCGCCGCCAGATGTCGCACCGTTTCACTTTGCACGTAATGAAATCAGTTTCTGTCGAACGGATTGTGTTTGCATCGCACCGACTGTGTTTTCGCCCGATCATTTCACTTCGAACCGCATTAGTTCACTTTGTAACGAATGAACAGAGTTTACACGTCACATCGAATCAATATGTACGTCATCAAATGACTTTGCGTCGTATGGTTTGAAATTGTACATCGTATCATTTCACTTCGAACCGTATCAGTTCACTTTGTAACGAATGAACCGAGTTTACACGTCGTATCGAATCAATATGTACGTCATCAAATGACCTTGCGTCGTATGGTTTGAAATTGTACACCGTATCATTTCACTTCGAACCGTATCAATTCATTTTGTAACGAATGAACCGAGTTTATACCGTATCATTTCACTTCGAACCGTATCAATTCACTTTGTAACGAATGAACCGAGTTTACACGTCGCCTCGAATCAGTATGTACGTCATCAAATGACTTTGCGTCGTATGGTTTGAAATTTTACACCGTATCATTTCACTTCGAACTGTATCAATTTACTTTATAACGAATGAACCGAGTTTACACGTCGCATCGAATGAATATGTACGTCATCAAATGACTTTGCGTCGTATGGTTTGAAATTGTACATCGTATCATTTCACTTTGAACCGTATCAATTCACTTTGTAACGAATGAACCGAGTTTACACGTCGCATCGAATCAATATGTACGTCATCAAATGACTTCATGTTGAATTAAATGGCCTGCCATTGAATGGTTTGTAAATATCCACATTTTGACGGTTATGGCTTCCCATATATATTCATATATACTAGATAATGAGACTGGTGAAAAGAAATGTAAGGGTGTTAAAATGTGTGTTTTTAAAAAACAGATAGCACATAATGATTACAAAAAGATTTTGTTTACGGCAACAGAAGCTCACCACGAGATGAAAGTTATTAAATCACAAAAGCATAACATAAGCAGCTATGCAATAAATAAAAAAAGTTTATCAGCTTATGATGATAAACGGTACATACTAGATAACGTTAGGACAAGATAAATTAGCATATAAATAAAACACTTCATGGTAAAACATGATATGCAGAGCAATGATGAAGGTCTGACTTTGTTTAATGAATTGCAAATGTTTGAGTTATTTACAAAATTAATAGATACTGGGGGTACTGGTAACGTTCTTCCTAAGCGAAGGGCAATCAAGCAGTTTGTTGTGTGGGGGTCCGGCAGCAAGCATGGCATCGTCATTTGGCGTTTGTAAATGTTTGTGTTAAGGGCAACTGGAGACAACTTGATAACTGTTTGATTGCTTTGTCGCGTGGGAAAAACTGGCCCTATACCCTCAGTATCTATACTACTGTTATTCTACCAAATTTTAAAACATTATATATATATATATATATATTTGTTAGTAATATGTAAAAACAAGTTGCTTTGGACTATTCTAATAATTAATATTAATGAGTGCGAATATGAGGATATTTTTTTGGATTTAACGACAAAAATGACCACCAACAACCATTTTTGTTTACACAGGTTACATGTGGAAAACTACTCCTCAGACATTGCTTGATGGATTTTCATGAAACTTTACAGGAATATTACTCTTGTTACAAACATGATTTTCGTTAGAGACATATTGAAAATAAGACGCATTTATTCTGACAAAAACTTGTATTGTTTAACGATTAACAAACACAACCCGTTCAAATAATGACAAACATATAAAATGTTATGATAATTGTCCAAGGTGTAGCTGTTCAGATTTTTCAGGAGAGTGTATCAAGGTCATGAAACTCTTGTTTAATCATCTTTTTCATATTATTTGTTTTTTGGGTGGGGTGGGGTGGGGGGAGGGTGTGTGTGTGTGTGTGATGGGTGGAGGGGGGGGGGGGGATGTAATTAATGAAGCCAAATACGTCACATAAGAGGAATCTGAACGTTATAAGTGTACCTATTACTGGGGCTATATACCAAAATGGCTTAGAAAAACCTACAGAACGCTGGTGTTTTTTATTATGGTGTGTAAAAAATAAAAGCAGTCCAGACAGATTACAGTATGTGTTTTACATTTGTAAGAGATATTAAGCGAACAATGTTGGGTACTTTTAGGGATCTGTGTTTAACACTTTCAGGGATTTAGGGAACAATGTAAATACTTCTAGAGATCTAGTGAACATGGATAATATACTTTTGGGTAACTCTGGAATGGGAGATATCGCCACTCTCTCCTGTTAAATGGACGTTAAGCGATCTGGAAGTATTAGTGTTGTTTTTTTATCAAGTAAAAGGGGGTGGGGGGGGGGGGGGGGGAGGGGTATGGGTAACTGAGTATAATTCATTCTTTGTTATAGAAAACATGAGATTTTATTTTAAAATAGTGGAATTAATGTGTAAACATTCTTATATAGCTAATTTTGTAGTAGACCTCAATGTCAACATTTTACGAATGTCAAAAAAACCTCCAAAGTGTGTACATTTTTTATATTAAGAATTATTTAAATAATTATTAATATAAAAAATGTCCTACACATATATTGTTACTTGTTTTAAAATAAATCACATAGCATCTTGTCATATACATGTCTTACATGTCTTACAAAAAACAAAAACTAAAACAAACAAAAACAAAAAGGACAAAAAGTAGAACATACCTTGATTTCTTGAATTATCATTTCAGTCTGTGTTTTTATTTGTGTTTTTTTTTAAAGTAAAACGACGAACGAGGATTACATCTGTTTGTGCATGTTTTGATTGACAGTTAATCATTGTTTTTAACAAGATTATGTTTTATGAATACAAATTGTGAAACTGTTTAGTGACTTTATTTCTCCCCATTTTAGTGAACTTTTGGAGTTAAAAACAGGTGTCTTCTTCAAAGACGTATAGTGCATTAAAATGTGCGGTGACATACCTTTGTTTGTATAATTTTCAGTATGGCAGACTTAGGGATCGCTTTGTCTTTCGTCGTTCTACGTCTGTCACACTTAAACCTGCAACCTAACCTTGGTCATACCATTTGACCTATGTTCATGAAACTTTACACACATTTGCATCTTACCCACAAGGAATGTCGTTAGGCTACATGTATCTAATAACTCTGACTTTCATTTTGACAGAGTTATGCCCTTTTTCATAAACAATTAACCTTAACTCTAACCTGGCTCATAACTTTGAAAAAATATTGACCTATGGCCATTACACTTTATACAGTTCTTCTTTATCAACCATTTATTGTTCTTGGAACGTCCAACAAATCTGACTTTCATTTCGGCAGAGTTATACCCTTTTCCATAAAACGTTAACCTGCAACCTAACCTAGCTCAAACCTGCAAAATATTTACCTATGGCCATGAACCTTTATACAGTTCTTCGTTATCTATTATCCAATGTCTCTTTTCATAAACGCTAATAATTAAAAGAAAATCTGCCTAATAATTCATAAGGGATTGCATCCCTGCTCTTCAAACTTTATACTTAAGATTGTCCGTGCTGAAATCATGTGCGGATCCAGGGAAGGGGGTGGGGCGGAGCCGGCGCTCGCCCCTCCCCCCTAAAGCCTGGTCAAGTATGTTTACATCTGCCATACAATTTATTTGGGAGGTGTTTTCTGCTTCTTAACCCCAAAAAGATGTTTATGCCCCCTTAAAAATGGCACACTGGAACACAAGGTTGTGTGTTTTTCTTGCTTGTCAACCGATTTTTAGAAAACTTACGCCCCCACCCTAACATGAAATCCTGGATCCGCCCCTGGAAATAACCACAAGACAGGCGACACAAGTGTTCCGTGGAACACTCTTGTACTTTATTTAAATAATGCCAAAAATGCAGTTTACATTTTTCATCTCAGCACTTAGTACAGTCTTTTCCTGTCGACATCCCTCTCAGCGAATGGGATCTTCCTCCACCAGTGGAAGCTTGGCGCGAATATAAAATCCAATTCAATTCAATTACTCAGCGAATGCTTTTCGGAGTACTCCGGTCCATACCTATGTGAACACCCACTTCCAAATGTCATGCAATAGTTGTTTACAGTGCATTTTGGAAAACTAAATAAACAACATAGCATGTAGGGCCTATCTAGTATTGGTAAGTTGTTTTTTCTCAAACAATATACCTTAGACTACATACAGTAACTCTATTTAATACATAATAAAAAACAAACGTATAAGTTATGACTATATAAATATGTATAACACTCGAACAAGGCCAAGGGGTTTCCCCCCGGGTTCTTCTGGTTCGCTCCACTAACGATATCAACCGAGTTATTTGTTTACAAGGAAAGATGTATACTTGTTTCTTAATTTATGTGAATTAAAAAAGTTTATGCTTTTAATACGTTACTCGATCATGCACATGAAGTGAAAGTGAAAGTCGAATTCCACGTATTTCTCCAATCACGCAGAGTTATCGTATATCAACTGTACTCTGGGTAGAGATTGGTATTCCTTAATCATTCGCAACATCTTGATGAATTCCATGGAATCTATCTCGAATGCATGTATCAGGAATCCATGTTGGTTACATACGTAAATGGCGGCGCTTTAAGTCCCAGTAAAGGCATTGGCAGTTTCTCTTATTGTCTATAACATTACAAAGGGAAATAACTCTAATTTATATAAGGTAGAGTTGTGTGTTTTGCGCTAATTATTACCCTATAGGTCGAGTTGTGTTTTTTCACTAATTATTACCTTATATTGCATGCGAGTCTGTTGGTAGTTATTAAGTTCGGGACGGGCCACAACCCCCCCCCCCCCCCCCCCCCCCCAACCCCACCCAGTGTTGGAGTATATGTATATATAACTAGAAGGCTGGAAACTAATTTAACACTCGTTTTTAGCTCGACTGGCCGAAGGCTTATGGGATGGCTAGTTGTCCGTCGTCCGTCTGTTAACTTTTGCCTTGTGAACACTCTAGGGCCTTCATTATTAATCGAATCTTTACGAAACTTTGCCAATGTCTTTATATCAATGAAAGCTCGGACAAGGTCGAAAACCAGCCGGATCGGATAAATTTCACCGGAATTATGGCCCTTGTTTTGCTGAAAAATGACATATTAAGCCTTGTGAACACTCTAGCACCTTCATTTATTATTTGATCTTTACCAAACTTGCACAGATTGTTAATATCAATGAAAGCTCAGCAAATTTCGAAAACCAGCCAAATCGGATCAGTAACACCGGAGTTGTGGCCCTTGTTTTTTTTCTGGAAATTGCTATTTTCTGCCTTGTGAACGTTCTAGCACCTTCATTTATTATTTGGTCGTTACCAAACTTGCACAGATTGTTAATATCAATGAAAGCTCAAACAAGTTCGAAAACCAGCTAAATCGGATCAGTAACACTGGAGTAAAGGCCCTTGTTTTTTTTCTGAAAAATGCTATTTCTGCCTTGTGAACACTCTAGGGCCTTCAATATTAATCGGACCTTTACTTGACTTTGCCAGTGTCTTTTTATCAATGAAAGCTCGGACAAGTTCGAAAACCGACAAGATCGAAATAATTTCACCGGAGTTATGGCCCTTGTTTTGCTGAAAAATACCATATTATGCTTGTGAACACTCTAGCACCTTCATTTATTATTTGATCTTTACTAAACTTGCATAGATTGTTAATATCAATGAAAGCTCGGACAAATTTGAAATCCAGCTAGATCGGACTATTAACAGCGGAGTTATGGTCCTTGATTTAGATAAAAATCCTATAATTTGCCTCGTTAAGACGATAGGACCTTTATCTTTCATTTGATTTTTACCAAACTTTACCAGTTTGTTTATATAAATAAAAACTCGGACAAGTTCGAATACCAGCCAGATCGGATCAGTAACAGCGGAGTTATGGCCCTTGATTTAGTTAAAAATTCTTTATTTTGCCTCGTTAATGTGATAGGGCCTTCATTTTTCGTGCGATCTTTTTGAAACTTTACCAGATTGTTAATATCAATAAAAGCTCGGACAATTTTGAAAACCAGCCAAATCGGACCAGAAACAATGGAGTTATGGCCCTTGATTTAGTTTAGATATAGAGCCTTCATCTTTCATCTGATCTTTACGAAACTTTACTTGATTGTTTATATCATTGACAGCTCAGGCAATTTCGAAAACCAGCCAGATCGGACCAGTAACAGATGAGTTATGGCCCTTGATTTAGTTAAAAATGCTATATTTTGCCTCGATAAGATGATAGGGCCTTCATTTTTCATGCGATCTTTATGAAACTTTACTAGATTGTTCATATCAATGAAAGCTCGGTCAAGTTCAAAAACCAGGCAGATCGGACGAGTAACAATGGAGTTATGGCCCTTGATTTAGTTAAAAATCCTATATTTTGCCTCGTTAAGACGATAGGGCCTTCATCTTTCATCCGATCTTTAAGAAACTTTACCAGATTGTTAATATCAATGAAAGCTTGGACAAGTTTGAAAACCATCCAGATTGGACCATTTACATCGGATTCATGGCCATTGATTTTCTGAAATATGCTATATCTTGGCCTCATTAAGACAAAAGGGCCTTCATTTGACCGGATTTCATTGAAACGTTGCAGGGATGATCAGTACCAAGCCTAGTTGTACATAGTCACCGTGTTCCAGTTGAATGATTTTGGCGGAGTTATAGCCCTTTAAATGTTTTAATACACAAACTTTGTTCTGACTAGTTCTCTTGAACCCCTGGCCGGATTTAAACAAAGCTTTTTAGGGATGATCAATTCCATGTCTGGTTGAGCAACTCATTGCCGTGTTCTGGTTGAATGATTTTTTGGCAGAATTATGGCCCTTTAAAGGTTTTAATACACAAACTTTGTCTGATCTACTTCTCCTGAACCCCTCGCCAGATTTCAATGAAACTTTTTGGAGTGATGATCAGCACCAAGCCTAGTTGTGCATGTCATCGTCACGTTCCGGTTTACAGATATTTGGCAGAGTTATGGCCCTTTAAAGGATTTTGATACCACAATTTTTTTCCGGGATGATTTTTTGACAAGGATGATCAGTATCAAGCCTAGTTGTGCATATCATCGCCATATTTCGGTTGAATAATTTTGAGCAGAGTTGTGACCCTTTAAATATTTTAATACACAAACTTTGTTCAGATTTGTCTCTTCTGAACTCTTTGCCAGATTTCAGCGAATCTTGACGAGGATGATTAGTACTAAGCCTAGTTGCACCTGTCATTGCAATGTTCTGCTTGAATGAATTTTGGCACAGTTATGAGCCCTTAAAGGTTTTAATACACTAACTTTGTCTAGACTAGTTCTCCTGAACCCCTGGCCGGATTAAACGAAACTTTTTAGGGATGATCGATTCTATGTCTAGTTGTGCAAATCATCGCCGTGTTCCGGTTGAATGATTTGTGGCGGAGTTATGGCCCTTTAAAGGTTTTAATACACAAACTTTGTTCTGACTAGTTCTCCTGAATCCCTGGCCGGATTTAAACAAAGCTTTTTAGGGATGTTCAATTCCATGTCTGGTTGAGCAAATCATTGCCGTATTCCGGTTGAATGTTTTTTTGGCAGAATTATGGCCCTTTAAAGGTTTTAATACACAAACTTTGTCTGATCTACTTCTCCTGAACCCCTCGCCAGATTTCAATGAAACCTTTTGCAGGGATGATCAGCACCTAGCCATCGTCACGTTCCGGTTTACAGATATTTGGCAGAGTTATGGCCCTTTAAAGGATTTTGATACCACAGTTTTTTTTCCGGAATGATTTTTTGACAAGGATGATCAGTATCAAGCCTTGTTGTGCATATCATCGCCATATTTCGGTTGAATAATTTTTGGCAGAGTTGTGACCCTTTAAATATTTGACTACACAAACTTTGTCCAGATTTGTCTCTTCTGAACTCTTTGCCAGATTTCAGCGAATCTTGGCAAGGATGATTAGTACTAAGCCTAGTTGCACCTGTCCTTGCCATGTTCTGGTTGAATGAATTTTGGCACATTTATGAGCCCTTAAAGGTTTTAATACACTAACTTTGTCTAGGCTAGTTCTCCTGAACCTCTGGCTGGATTTCAACGAAACTTTGCAGGGATGATCAGTACCAAGCCTAGTTGCATATGTCATCACCATGTTCCGGTTGAAGGATTTTTGAAAGACTTATGGCCCCTTATACATAAACTTTATCTTGAGCCAGTAGAGCGTCCACAGGCCCTCTTGGGCCTCTTGTTTTCGATTTTATAAATATTGTCTTTCTGTGCAGACCTTCTTCTTGTCTGGGATTTTTTTGTAATTGTTGATGGATTTCCAAGTCAGTAGAGCATATTTTGGTAAACCAATGTTGCAGAAACGAAGAAAAATGTATACCTGATCTAATCGCTGAGTGACATTTACGTACGGACCATTAAAGAGGTAAAATCTGGAAACGGGTGTGAAATTAGTTCCAGACTTCTATTTGTATATACATATACTACAACACTATTTCTTCTTCTCTCTATCCCTCTTCTCTCTCTCCTGTAGGTGGTGTGAAAATGCAACTATATATTCTCCTCCGAAAATGGTCTGAGGGCATAATAATGTATCAGAGAATATGTTTTATTTTTTTAAATTTTATTTTTTAAGTACAATAACTAATTTTTAACCATTACAGAAATATCTACTATAAGAATGGCAACTGCAAGCAGTATAGCGCCATCTGAGAACAAAGCTCACTTCCTCAGATGGATGTCGCTATTAGTCGATGGTGGAACCCTGGTTCTAAGAGACCAATTTGATCAACAAATTCCACCATCTAGACTGCAGTCGGAATTGAATATGTCTACGAATCATAAACCGATTACAATTTTGATTAAAAGAGGGACGATTACGAAACAACAAGCGAAGTTGCTGAACCCCATGTTAGGACAACCGGATTCGTCAACATTTGATGTATCTCTGCTGGCTTGCTTGTTGCAGAATTTGCCAATATGTGGGCTAAATATGACGTCGTCGGTCTGGAAAGGCATCCCATCGTCCATGGATATATCGATTGAAGCTGACATTGTCCGATTACGATTATTCAGGAACGAGGTAATAAGAGAGGAGAGAATATAATAGTTTTTATTTTCCAATTATGGGTCATTTTTGGCATAACACTCACAATATAATACAAGCAAGGTTTTACGCAAGCGTAAAATAGCTGCCAAGAGAAAATAGTATTATATACGGGTAGGAACTGGGAACAAAGTTTAACATAATACCAGATCAAGTTACGTGTGTTAAAACAATATTGAACATGTTGCCACGAAGACGTAAACATGCCACGGCCGTATTTTCTTACCAGACACTTTCTTCCCAATTTTTACCATCAGTTCTTCCTACCAAATATTTTGAATTAAGGTGGACGACCTCGCTTCGTTCTGATCAAATCCTTGACATGCGTTACATATTGATTACATATTCACCTTTGTAGCATGACGTGCTAGTAGAAGTACACATCAGCACAGAAATACAATTGTTCACATGTAAGCGATGCGTGTGCGTTAGCGTGCATTACAACACAGATAAACTGTTCACTGCTATCATGTGTAATTATAAAAGTGAAAACCTTAAAGAAACTGCTACCTTACCATGTGCAATTATGAAACCATAGAAGAGTCGCTGCCGGAACATCAGAACATGTGAACAATGCATATAAGAAACACAAGCTTGATTTTGATTATAGAAACACAATTAACTGAAGTTTTGTAAGTAAATACGTGGTAAATAAGGATTACAATTCTAAAAAGTAGACATTATAAACTATCCACTACCCTCTACTGGCACGGAGGTCGCTTTAGAGGGAGATTAGGAAATTCTCTCATTGTTTTCTCAAATATCTCATCCAAAACTGGTAATGGGCAGACATATCTTGAAATAAGTTATGAAAAATCTCACTAGCAAATGTAAATATCTTATACAATTTTGCAGAGTAATATTTTGTATCACCAAATGGTTTTGGTCTAGAGCGATCCCGGAATTAGTTACAAACCATGCTGATATCTTACTATTTAGAATACTAAGGGGAGTATCCGTTCCCGATGGATTTTTATTTTAGTTTATTATTCCACTACCGGGGAAATCGGTTTTAGGATTGGACTGCGTCCCCGCATTCCACACTGTATGCCCCTCTTATTTGTGTCCAGTCTATAACCTTTTATGAAGAAGAATTGTCATTTTAAAAATCGGCGTGCCGCATCCAGGAATCGAACCATAGACCTATTGCTTTCCGGGTAAGCATGCTACCAATTACACAAACAACACTTCCATTCAATTGTATTATGACGTAGCTCCTTAAACCCACTGAACTCCAACTTAGTCACAGATATGCTGTGCTGGTCTCTTGACAGTTCTCGTTGAAAAATGCTCTCCATATCCGATAAGAGGTGTTGGAGCTAGAATAGCTTGGGATGGTTATATTAGAATATACAGTTAATGCGTTTATCGTTTCCTATTCTAGGCATCACATCCCGTCTGCGCAGCTATGACTGAGCAACAGTTACTGAGTAAATGGAATGAACTTGAACAGGTGCGTACATTTAATACATCTTCAAATATACACAATGACTGCGCTTATCCAGTACGCTTACTAAAGTTAACAAAATAACACTCTATAAAACGTGTAACCGGACAATATAAAAGCTGATGCATATAACAAATTCATTTAAATTATTTTATTGAAGGTTTTATACAGACTAGGGTCAAATATCACTGACTTAAAGAAACATGTTGATGAGCTGAAGTCAAAGTCAATTGACCCAAAGAGCGAGCATGATTATGAAGAAAAACTTCGTGTTTGGGAAGAAATGGATACCGCTTTACAGACAGAGGTAGGAGAGATGAAGACAAAGTTACACGAACACGAGGGGGGAATACAGAGTTTAACATCCCGAGTTTCCACATTGGATACAGCCGTTTCGACTATTGAAGATAGTCTTCAAGATCAATGCAAAGAGCACCAGGATATTAAAGATACGCTGGATCGGCACATAGAAACCGTGTCGGCATTGGCTTCAACGTGTGATTTAGATCGAACAACGCTGCAGAATTTAGATAAACAGTCTAAAATTCAAGAAGCGCAAATAGACGTGGTTGATGCGCGAGTCACAGAAAAGGAAGACAACAGATAAAATCAGAGGAATATATTGCCAGCAACTGTCAGCAGCTACATACACAAATTGAAGCAGTTCAACAGCGTGTTGATACAACAGAAGGTGCTACGTGTGCTCTTACAGAGACGGTACAACAGTTGCAAGAAAGCGTTAATGAAGGTAAACATGTAACACTTTATGTATGCGATACGAAATAAAATACATCAACTACGATTTGCATAACGTTGTTCTGTATATATATTTTTTAAAAATAATACGTATTAAGTTAATGATTTAAAAAAAAAAAAGAAAAAAAAAAAGAAAGAACATGTTCCAAATTATGCATAGGAGATTGTTTTTGCCGATAATTTCTTTCCAAATTGTATATTATATATATATATATTGATGTTTGTATTAATACTGTTTTTAATGATAAACTAACCATCTTTAATCATCAGCAACACCGTAACCAATCTTCATAATCATAATACGTATAAGTGTTAGTATATTAATATAATATTTCGTTGTCCATGTAATTTTCTGATGTTTTAGTGAAAAAGAGGGAAAGAGAAAATATGTCAACAGAATTAAAAAGTTTGGCATGTAAGTATGCACCTCATTCTATCCATTTTCTAAACAACATTCTTAGAACTAGTTTTTCAAATTTTGAATGGAGCCGAGTTTTGTTTCGAAAATATCCAAATCAAAAAGCATTCGAATGTCGTAAATATTTGTCAGACAGATTGTAGAAGAAATGTGTGTGTTTTTGTTTATGTTGTTGTTGTTAATACAATTTATTTTCGTTTAAAACTCAAGCAAGTGTCAATATAAACAGTGGATAAGGCTTCAAAAGTTTGCTTCCCAACTTTTATTCATAGACAGATTATGTCTAAGGTACTAAAGTGGATATTATTTGCCATGTGTAACTGTTTCAGTTAATAAAGAAAATATCTTCAAATGATAACAAGTAATTAACAATGTCATTTATTCTGTTATATGTTATACTGAATTATCTCATTTAGCCTGGGTCGATGCAACTGAGACCCACAGAGAGGCATATTGTCTGTGTGTTGTTGTTTTTTGAGGCATATTTATAAATATTTTATAATTTTACCTCAGCATATAAATGATTTCAATAAACCACTCTTAATTTTTGTATCATTTATTGATTACCAGATGAAGACATTTGTTCAAACTCTAGAGAATTAACTTGAATTGTCGGCTTTTTGTATTTAAGAAATGGTTATGTCTCTTGTTTCTTCTATAGCTATTTCCCAGATGTATTTCGAAGACGCGTCGACTAACGTATACGTTGAAACAAAGGCATACGAAGAAGCAAAGGCAAAGTTGGTAAAAAACAATATACTGATAATCAGCGGCCATCCGGGAGAGGGTAAAACAGCTATGTCAACCAGACTGGTATCAGAAGTGTCGTCGTCGGAGCAATGTCTGAAGCTGAGGACACCGTCTGACTGGAAGCATGTAGATTTGAAATCGGACATATTCGACTGCATTTTCATTGACGACATATTTGGAGCCGGAGTGTTGGATGAGAATTTATTAAATAAATGGGAGAAATATTTGCCAGACATAGCCATGGCTGTGAAGAAAAAGTCACTGACTGTTATCATAACAACACGACACTACATTCTAGAGGATGCGAAGCAGAAGATAGAACGACTCACTCTCTTTAAAAGTGAAAACGTGCAATTTTTGTCTTCCAAAAGTCTTTCAATCTCTGAGAGGGAAGAGATACTAAAGGTACATATGGAAAGGAAAAACCGTGAGATTGCACCAGGATTGATCGATCTTTGCGTAGTTACTTCTGTATCATTTTTTGAAATGTTGTTGCTACAAGAACGCAATTTTCTTTTCGGTTTTCCTGAATGCGTGAATATGTTCGTTAACAATGACGAACTTTTCCAGAGAGGACCATTATTCTTCGAAAAGCCCAATGAATTTTTCAAAAAATGCATACGGGATCTGTACAAAAACGAAGAAAAGTTTCTTGCACTGGTGATGATATGGTCACAGAAGGAAAAGGCATTGCCCATATCTGAGCTAGATCTGTCAAGCACGTCGCATCAAGTCCAACGAATAGCCAAGAAGTTTGGTTTCAAACCGAAAGCTAAGCTTATTAAGGTCTTGAGAAAATCACTAGAACATCACAAGGGTGGTTTCCTCGACTTTGACACCAACACCGGTGTGTATTCGTTCAATCACAATGTTATCGACGACATGATTGGACTGGTGCTCTGCAAAGATTATCCGAAAGAAACGCTTGAATTTTGTTCTCGAGATTTTGTTATGGAGTACGTCACAACACATTCCACCAAAGATGATGAATTTCACTTTTATATTGAAAGACATATGCATGAAAATCTGCATTCCAAACTAGTCGAAAAGCTCTTTGCTCGTTCAGAGTTCCCTAGTTCAGGTGCGCCTACTACCGTCACGCGGAAACTCGTGGACACAGTCCAAAAACCATCACCGTTTCGGTAGAACTTGACAGCGGTGTGCTCTTTCACAGCGCGTTTACTGACGGCGGATACGTGCAGGCCTTTGTCCAGTATTTGATGAAAAAGGACCTTTTTGAAAAGGTACTTTCAACCCCGGTAATGACCATGTCTGGCTACTTCCTCTCTTATGGAATTTGTTTAGAGGAAAGGGAGATATTTCTGCCATCGTTTTCCATTTCCAGTGGCAACGGTGCGCTTTTTATGGAACTGATGCAGCAAAAGAAAACAAGAAATAAAGACAAAATTGAGACAGAAGAAAATGAAATGTCTATGTCACTCCTGTTTGCTGTGCATAAAGACTTAAACGATGTAGTTCTCTATTTATTATCAAACGGTTGTGGAGTTAATGAAGACGCCATTCACATTGCATCACAGAAAGAAAATACGGAAATACTGACTATGCTGCTACTGAATAGAAAATCAGTTGCAGCCGGAAAAGGACACCTCGTAAATGGAAACAATGCGTTGATTGTGGCCGCGAAGAATGGATTTGCCAAGTCTGTTCCATGTCTTGTTAACCATGGTGTTGATATAAACAACAGAAATAACGATAAAATGTCAGCTCTGGATAAAGCTGTTGCTTACAAACACGAAGAAATTTGTAGGATACTTATAGATAAAGGGGCATCGTTAAATGTGAAAACTGGAACATTTAAACGTACGCCATTGCACGTGGCTTCAGATATTGGACTTACAAATACTGCAAAACTGGTTGTACAACATGGCGCCTCCGTAACATTAAAGGACCACAGAGGTCATTATGCCATTCACTGTGCTGCGTTACAAGGTCATACAGAAGTTGTAAAAGTTCTTCTACAACACGACATCTCACTGGCCAAACTTAAGATAACATCGTATGGCAAAAAATCTGTGCTCAAAGGCATGACCGTTTTTCACATAGCGGTATGGAAAAATAACCATGACCTGCTAGACGCTCTCATAGAACTAGGCGCAGATTCCAATGTTGTTGACATGTATGGAAGGACGCCGTTTTACTGTGCTGTTTACGATGGAAAGGTTGATCTAGATATGAAGTTAATGAATGTATGTAATGTCAGCGCACCTGAAAAACAGGGGTTTACACCTTTACATGCAGCGGTTCATAAAGGACATGAAGACATAGTAAGACGTTTATGTCCAATTGTCAATGTTAATGCGCAAGATAAATTTGGAAAAACTCCTTTACACATCGCGTGCGAAAAGGGTGATACTACGATTGCGTTATCGTTAGTTATGGATTTGGTGCAGATATGAGAATGAGCACTAGACGGGGTGATACAATATACCATATATTTTGCTCAGGAGGAAGAAAGAAAAGAAAACGACATTCCTTTACGAATTATTCAGGCTGTTGTTAGCTGATCTAAACAAGCAAATAATGCCAACTAACACCGAAACAGGAATAAATAACATCGAACGGAAACCATCCATTGCAGTGACTGAGTGTATTTCCATTCTAAAGCAACTGGATGAGGAATTTGCAAACAAATTGGAACGTCTTCCAAATAAATATGGACAAAAAGTTAATGCGGTTATCAAGACGGTTGACACGGCGCCTTGATGTTTCCGTCATTTAATGTGTAATAATATCACACCCAATGAAGTGCAGTTACTTCACATATCATATGAATTAGTAACATACATTTAAACATATAGTTCAGTGATTATGAACCTTTAATGGTACACGCGATACCGTGGAGCTACCTCCATTTGAGCTACCTCCGTTTGAAGGTACATGCAAAAGTGCTCCATCGCCATCCCGATGTAATTTCAATGACAAAAATAAAGGTAAGCAAGTTGGGTATGATTTGCTATTTCTACGTTATCTTTTTTATTTGCCTTGATGTGACAAATCCGGGAATGCAGTTCCGTGTGGTTATGCTTAAGCTTCGCACACGGCCAAACATAATTCTCGAAATATGCCTAATTTGACGCCAGGATCTAGTTGTGTTTATGAAACATTTAATTGTACATACGATATGGTTCAAGTATGTATAAAACATTTACTTGTACAGAGGATATAGATCAGTGTTTATGAAACATTTACTAGGATAGGCGATATAGTTCGGTGTTTATGTAACATTTACTAGTATAGGCGATATAGTTCAGTGTTTATGAAACCTTTACTTGTACACACGATATAGTTTAGTGTTTATGACACCTTTACTTGTACATACACTATAGTTCAATGTTCTTGAAACCTTTACTATAGTTCAATGTATGAAACCGTTACTTGTATAAACGATATATTTCAGTGTTTATCAAACATGCACTTTGTACATACGATATAGATCAGTTTTTGAAAAACATTTACTATGTTGATGAAACTTTACTAGTACACACGATATAGTTCATTTTTTTATGAACTGTTACTTTTACGCACGATATAGTTCAGTTTCATGAAATCTTTACCTATGCACACAATGTACTTCAGTGTTCGTGTAACCTTTACTATAGTTCAGTGTGTATGAAACCGTTACTTGTATACACGATATATGTCTGTGTTTATTAAACATTTACTCTGTACACGCGATATAGTTCAGTTTTTAAAAAACATTTACCATAGTTCAGTGTTTATGAAACATTTGCTTTAACACACGAAATAGATCCGTGTTTATGAAATTTTATTTTTAACACACGATATAGTTCTGTGTTTATGAAACCATCGCGTGTATACGATAACTTCAATGTTGGATAAACCTTGAATGGAACACATAGTATGGTTCTTTATAAGTGCAGACGTTATAGTTCAATGTTTATGAAACCTTTACTTTTACAGAATATATAGTTTCTGTGCTCATGAAGCAATTACGTGTAGATGATAACGTTCAATGTTTATTAAACCCTTACTTGTACGCACGATATAGTTCAATGTTTATTAAACCTTTACTTTTACACACGATATAGTTCAGTGTTTATGAAATCTTATACTTGCACACACGATATAGTTCAATGTTTGTTAAACCTTTACTTGTACACTCGATATAGTTCAGTGTTTATTAAACCCTTACTTGTGCACACGATATAGTTCAATGTTTATTAAACCCTTACTTGTACACACAATATAGTTCAGTGTTTATTAAACCTTTACTTGTACACACGATATAGTTCAGTGTTTATGAAATATAATACTTGTACACACGATATAGTTCAATGTTTATTAAACCTTTACTTGTACACACGATATAATTCAGTCTTTATTAAACCTTTACTTGTACTCACACGATATAGTTCAGTTTCATGAAATCTTTACCTATGCACACAATGTACTTCAGTGTTCGTGAAACCTTTACTATAGTTCAGTGTGTATGAAACCGTTACTTGTATACACGATATATTTCAGTGTTTATTAAACATTTACTCTGTACACGCGATATAGTTCAGTTTTTGAAAAAACATTTACCATAGTTCAGTGTTTATGAAACATTTGCTTATACACACGAAATAGATCAGTGTTTATGAAACCTTTACTTGTACACACGATATAGTTCAGTGTTTATGAAATCTTATACTTGTACACCCGATATAGTTCAATATGTATTACACCTTTACATGTACACACGATATAATTCAGTCTTTATTAAACCTTTACTTGTAGACATACGATATAGTTCAGTGTTTATGAAACCCGTTCTTGTATAGATGATAGAGTTCAGTATTTAAGAAACCTTTACCTGTACACGCGATATAGTTTAATGTTTTTGAAACCTTTACTTGTATACACGATTTAGTTCAGTGTTTATAAAAACTTTACTTGTACAGGTGATATAGTTCAGTGATTATTAAATATTAAACATTTACTTGTACACACGATAGAGTTCAGTGTTTATGAAACCTTTACTTGAACACACGATATAGTTCAACACGATATAGTTCAATATTTATGAAACCTTTACTTTTACAGAATATATACTTCTGTGCTCATGAAGCAATTACGTGTAGATGATAATGTTCAATGTTTATTCAACCCTTACTTGTACACACGATATAGTTCAATGTTTATTAAACCTTTACTTTACACACGATATAGTTCAGTGTTTATGAAATCTTATACTTGTACACACGATATAGTTCAATGTTTATTAAACCCTTACTTGTACACACGATATAGTTCAATCAATGTTTATTAAACCTTTACTTGTACACACGATATAGTTCAGTGTTTATGAAACCTTTTACTTGTACACACGATATAGTTCAGTGTTTATGAAATCTTATACTTGTAAACCCGATATAGTTCAATATTTATTAAACCTTTACATACACACACGATATAATTCAGTCTTTATTAAACCTTTACTTGTAGACACACGATATAGTTCAGTGTTTATGAAACCCTTTCTTGTATAGATGATAGAGTTCAGTATTTATGAAACCCTTACTTGTACATATGATATAGTTCAGTGTTTTTTAAACCTTTACTTGTACTCACACGATATAGTTCAGTTTCATGAAATCTTTACCTATGCACACAATGTACTTCAGTGTTCGTGAAACCTTTACTATAGTTCAGTGTGTATGAAACCGTTACTTGTATACACGATATATTTCAGTGTTTATTAAACATTTACTCTGTACACGCGATATAGTTCAGTTTTTGAAAAACATTTACCATAGTTCAGTGTTTATGAAACATTTGCTTATACACACGAAATAGATCAGTGTTTATGAAACCTTTACTTGTACACACGATATAGTTCAGTGTTTATGAAATCTTATACTTGTACACCCGATATAGTTCAATATGTATTACACCTTTACATGTACACACGATATAATTCAGTCTTTATTAAATCTTTACTTGTAGACATACGATATAGTTCAGTGTTTATGAAACCCGTTCTTGTATAGATGATAGAGTTCAGTATTTAAGAAACCTTTACCTGTACACGCGATATAGTTTAATGTTTATGAAACCTTTACTTGTATACACGATTTAGTTCAGTGTTTATAAAAACTTTACTTGTACAGGTGATATAGTTCAGTGATTATTAAATATTAAACATTTACTTGTACACACGATAGAGTTCAGTGTTTATGAAACCTTTACTTGAACACACGATATAGTTCAACACGATATAGTTCAATATTTATGAAACCTTTACTTTTACAGAATATATACTTCTGTGCTCATGAAGCAATTACGTGTAGATGATAATGTTCAATGTTTATTCAACCCTTACTCGTACACACGATATAGTTCAATGTTTATTAAACCTTTACTTTACACACGATATAGTTCAGTGTTTATGAAATATTATACTTGTACACACGATATAGTTCAATGTTTATTAAACCCTTACTTGTACACACGATATAGTTCAATCAATGTTTATTAAACCTTTACTTGTACACACGATATAGTTCAGTGTTTATGAAACCTTTACTTGTACACACGATATAGTTCAGTGTTTATGAAATCTTATACTTGTACACCCGATATAGTTCAATATTTATTAAACCTTTACATATACACACGATATAATTCAGTCTTTATTAAACCTTTACTTGTAGACACACGATATAGTTCAGTGTTTATGAAACCCTTTCTTGTATAGATGATAGAGTTCAGTATTTATGAAACCCTTACTTGTACATATGATATAGTTCAGTGTTTTTTAAACCTTTACTGTACACACGATATAGTTCGTTGTTTATGAAACCCTTACTTGTACACACGATTTAGTTCAGTTTTTATAAAAACTTTACTTGTACAGATGATATAGTTCAGTGTTTATTAAGTATTAAACATTTACTTGTACACACGATAGAGTTCAGTGTTTATGGTACACACGATATAGTTCAGTGTTTATGAAACCTTTACTTGTACACACGATATAGTTCAGTGTTTATGAAACCTTTACTTGTACAGACGATATAGTTTAATGTTTATTAAACCTTTGCTTATTCACACGATACAGTTCAGTGTTTATGAAATCCTTACTTGTTCATATGATAGAGTTCAATGTTTATTAAATCTTTACTTGTACACCCGATATAGTTCAGTGTTTATGAAACCCTTACTTGTACAGAAGATATAGTTCAGTGTTTATTAAACCTTTACCTGTACACACAATATAGTTGAGTGTTTATGAAACCCTTACTTGTACACACGATTTAGTTCAGTGTTTATTAAACCTTTACTTGTACACACGATATAGTTCAGTGTTTATGGAACCTTTAACGGAATAAACGATATTATGCATTGTTAATGAAACTTTAACTCGTAAAGACGATATATAGTTCAGTCTTTATGAAGAATTTACTTGTACGAAAGATGTATTCTCAGTACATTTGAAAACGCAACACGATCTTGATTTGAACAAAAAAACAGCTGACTAAAAATAATCGAAATTCAAAAATGTTGCGTTTTGAAATGTACTGAGTATAGTTCATTGTTAATGAACCTTTACTGTACACATGATATAGTGGATTTTTATGAAAACTTTATTCAACTATACTCCTCAAAATAATTTAAGGATGTTTAGATTTGAGTTAAACAATTTTAATGCATTTTACTGTCTTTTATCAAGTTTTAATTTTAGTTGTATTCTTTTACACTTGTTACAGTACAAACATGTGTTAACTTTTTATATGAAAATGAAATCCATAATAATATATATTAATATTAAATATTAATTAATTATTACTGTTCTATTTTGTGGTCCTTCAATTATTTTGAGGAATGTATATCGTGTATAGAAACACGCGATATAGTTCAGTGGTTTGAAACCTTTGCTAGTACAAACCATATTGCCGAGATTTTATGGAACCTTTCCTTGTACACACGCTACAGTTAAGTGTTTATAGTTTAATAATACTTTACTGCAGTTATAATACATCAATTCAACATCACAATATTCATAGCAACATATGCAAATGAATTGAACTACAATTTATTACAACATTAAGCAGTGTTTATGAAACATGCACTTCTACAAACCGAGGGTTTGGTGGATAACTATTGTAACTACATATAAATAAAGAACGAGATACAATATTTTTTCCACCAAGCCCTCAATTAACGATGTCATAGGAGTCGTGAGAGGCAATTGTTTACTATATAAGTCTGTCGAGCGCTGTCGTCTAGTGATAGAGCGTTGAACCCATCATGGTGTCAATCGTGAACGCTCGGCCAACCCCGTCATTATTCGGGATCCCGCCTCGTGTGTATATCGAGCTTTGGTATTTTCAAAACATTGACATTTTGTTAGCCGGAAGGCAACGGCCAAGAAAATAGTACACTGTTGCTATGTAAACAATATGGCCGCTAGCCACACGTGTTGATGTATACTTTGCGTTGAATGTTGTTGTTTTTTACAATGCAGATGGAGGTGTTATCACTGCTTTCATGTAAATAAACTATTTGATGGAGATCGGCTGAATTACATTGCAAAATCTGGATGATAACTTATAAAAAAGTGTGTCCGCCGGTGCCTTCAACTCCCGAGATTTAGATCCATCAGAAATATTATAGGCACAAACCCGTATGGATACAGGTTTAATTTTAAAAGAAGTGACCAGAATCGTTTACTTTATATTTGGTTTGAATAGGTCTGTTATTTAAGTTATTGGTTATCGACATTTTTAACTTGACTTTTTATGAGCTTCTAAAAAAAAATGACCATCATATATGGCCTGATATGTCCTAAAAATGTCATAAAACACCATTCAAACAAACAGGCTTGTAATCAACTTTTCAAGGTCAAATTATTAATACCTTAAAAGGAAGCCAAGTTTTAGGGTTTATTGAGCGTCTAATAATGGGTCCTTAATGGTAATCACATGCCGACACTAATTTGTTAACCAATGAAAGACTACTCATTCTTGCATACTGGATAAGGTGGTCCGCATTTTACATGGTGCTGGAAAGCCTGATCTTACACATGGGGAAGATAAAAGTAGTCACGCGCTGATATTAACAATGGCAGTTGCATGCCGTCATTGTTTAAATAAACATGCAAGACATTAGTAGTTGGCGACGTCAACTCGCATGCAAGGAAAAGAATCCATCATGGGTATCCGGTTCAGGTAGGGAAATTCCAACACTCGGTAGGACTGTTTTAATCGGAACCTCGGCAGAACCTCGGTTCTTGTTGTTCTTGTTGAAATTCACCGGATACCCTCGATAGATTCCTGTATTCTATTACTCGTTCTGTTGTAAGGTCACACCAGGAACTGGTATATATATAACTTACATATTTTGAGAATCCAAACTCTGTAGACACAATATAAACAAACCAGGCCAACCCCAAAACTGGAATGTCAAATTAAGAGTTGCCAACACATAATTCATTTTACCTATGCTTTTAATCATCACATATACATTATTATATGACCTGAACACCCGGGGCTAGAGTTTGATAAACGTTTTTTGGAGGGTTAGTTTCTTTAAATAGTTTTATACAACTGGAAACCAGTAACGGAAGTATGTGGGCAATGCAAGAAAGCTTTGTTTGTGTCAAAGACATCGCGTTAGGTGGCGAAGAAAAAAATACACCAATGTGCCATTTTGAAAATAAACTCGATAGCAATATATTTAAAAAAATTGAAATTTAAAGCATAACTAAACATCAGTCGTAGGTGTTATTGTTAAGAACAGATTAATTCGATCAGAGAGGAATGAGAGTTCAGAAGATGTGTATCAGAACTGGTGACATGGGTTATAGTCACTCGCCGATCTTGGCTCTGTTTAACACTTACGTTAAAGTCATTTTTAGCTCGACTATTCGAAAAATAAGCGACCTTATGTAATCATCCCGGCGTCGGCGTCCCATATCAAGGTTTGCGTGTAAGCTATGTTTATGTCTTACATTTCTTATCATAGCACAACCAAATTTGGCCATGGGCTTCTTTATAGCTCCCATGAAACCCAAATTATGATAGCCCATAAAATGTGTCCCATTTCACATCAAATTTTGCGTGTAAGCTATGTTTACAAGTCTGTATCTCTTACATTTCTTATCCTAGCACAACCAAATTTGGCCATTAGCTTCCTTATAGCATTATCTTAAGGGATGATTAAGTAATTTTGGTTCCTGTAACCCCTGGGCTCCCATGGAACCCAAATTCTGATAGCCCTTAAAATGAGTCTGTTTCACATCAAATTTTGCGTGTAAGCTGTGTTTACATCTTACATTTCTTGTCCTAGCTGAACTAAATTTGGGAATAGGTTTCCTTCTAGTATGTTGTAAGTAATTTTGTCTTCTGGAAATTCTGGGCTCCCATGGAACCCAAACTGTGTTGCTTTTGTCAATTCTTACACATGTTGTCCTCTCCCCACACCCTGCCTCCAGTACCCCTCCCCCGCCCCACTCGAAACTGGAATATTTTTTTATTTTTTTTATTTTTTTTACATATTTCTGTGTTGTTTTGGTCAATTCTTACATAGCTTCTTACACATATATGTTTCCCCCTCCGCCCCACCCTCTGCCTCTCCCCCGCCCCACCCCCACTCGAAACTCGATATTTTTTTACATATTTCGGTGTTGTTTTGGTCAGTTCTTATATTCTTACACATATATGTTGCCCTCCCCCTCCCCACCCCCGCCTCTCACCCACTCGTACCCCACTCCCACTCAATTTTTTTTTTAACCTATATACAGCTATGTTGAATGTTGGATTTTATCGGCCCGAGTTTCTATACAGCCCCATCCCCCAACCCCACCCCACATTGTTTTAGCCTTGTTTTCGGATAGTATATACTAGCTATATAATTTATTATTCTCTGAAAATCGAATAGTCGACCTGCGCTGTTCTCCGACAGCTCTTGTTTAAGAAACTATGACACAACACTAGCTCATTTCCTAATCACTGATATTAATTTTTTCTTTACACAGTGTCTGCGTCTGTCTCCACCTTACACAGTGTCTGCGTCTGTCTCCACCTGTGGTGCTATGTACTACAGTATTGGGACACAAAACAGTCACATTAAAGACAGAATATGCTCATTTAAGCACGAAAAGTAGATATGAAGGTCAAGCAGGAAATGCAGCATTCAAGGACCTCAGTCAACCAAAAGCACGCATAGAAACAAACAACAGTTATAAAGATGACTAAAAGGCAAGACACAACATCACAAACATAAATAAAGCTACTGCCATGGAACAGTCGGTGGCAAAAAGAACCGCTGGGGGTTTTAAACAGGTTCTAGGGTGCACCAAACCTCACTTTTACCCTATTGTCATTCCGATAAAACGGAACAGTGTAAATAAAGATATCCCCGCGAGGTTATAATCTCCAACAAACAATGTCAGAATTAATAGGCAATATAAGTATAACACATAAATGATCATGTAAATATGAATATAAAAACACAAATGCCTAGAAAGCCACAAAGCAAGTACTCAATGACTTGGCAGAAGCCAGAGCAACAAACGAACAAACCATTAACATGATAACAGATTTAAAACAAGCATCAGACGTTACCGTCCTTTGAGGATTTAGGTAGACGTCATTACAGGGTCCACAATATGTTCTTTTATCTACAATCAAAGCACAGTGGTGAACTGTAAATGGGTCAACCATTAAACATGATGTACGTTGTAAAATGATAGGGTCATAACCTCTTTTGATGAAGTTTTTAGAAGTTTTACTACTTAGGGAATTGTGCAATCCGATCAATAAAATAAAACTTTGCAAACTATTCCGAATAAATACTCATGTGAATAATGTACTTTTACATTGTGTCCCATGAACACTGTGCTTATGCATAAAACGGGAAATTTGCAGGTCCAAATATTTATGTACAGGTATTGTGACCTTAATAAAGGTAATGTGTACTTTGCAATCAGATATCAGCATCCCACACATATTCTACTGAAACAGTCTTAGCAAGTTAGCTCGGTCTGAAAAGTATGGGAGCGGTACTCCGAAAGTCCCTATATGATCCCCGATTTGCCAGCACATTTTTCTGTGACACTTTTGTGTCATATAT
>JAWPHD010009328.1:0-104981 GCA_037043455.1 Cyrtodaria siliqua | reverse complement strand
ATTTCTCATCCGATCTTTACCAAACTTTACCATCTTGTTCATATCAACGAAAGATCGGAAAAGTTCGAAAACCAGTCAGATCGGACTCGTAACGGTGGAGTTATGGCCCTTGATTTAGTTAAAAAGGCTATATTTTGCCTCGTTAATACGATAGGGTCTTCATTTTTCATCCGATCTTTACCAAACTTTACCAGATTGTTACTATCAATGAAAGCTCCGATAAGTTTGAAAACCAGCCAGATTGGAACAATTTACACCGGAGTTATGGCCCTTGATTTTCTGAAATATGCTATATTTTGGCCTCATTAAGAAGAAAGGGCCTTCATTTGGCCAGATTTCATTGACAAATTTTTCAGGGATGATCAGTACCAAGCCTAGTTGTACATATCATCACTGTGGTCCGGTTGAATGATTTTGGCGGAGTTATGTCCCTTTAAAGGTTTTAATACACAAACTTTCTCCTGACTAGTTCTCCTGAACCCTGGCCGGATTTAAACGAAACTGTTTAGGGATGATCAGTTCCAGGTCTAGTTGTGCAAATCTTTGCCGTGTTCCGGTTGAATGATTTTTGGCAGAGTTATGCCCTTTAAAGGTTTTAATACACAAACTTTCTCTGGACTATTCTCCTGAATGTCTCCCCACATTTCAACGAAACTTTACAGGGATGATCAGCACCAAGCTTAGTTGTGTATATCATCGTCGCATTCCGGTTAACATTTTTTTGGTGGAGTTATGGCCCTTTAAAGGTTTTTGATACACAAACATTTTCCGGGCTAGTTCTCCTGAACCCCTGGCTGGATTTTAACGAAACTTGACAAGCCTAGTTGTGCATACCATCGCCATATTCGGTTTAAATGATTTTTGTCAGAGTTATGGCCCTTTAAAGGTTTTAATAGAGAAACGTTGTCCAGATTAGTCTGTTCAGAACTCCTTGCTGGAGTTCAACAAATCTTGATGGGGATGATCAGTACCAAACCTAGTTGCACCTATCATTGCCGTGTTCTGGTTGAATGAATTTTGGCAGAGTTATGACCCTTAAAAGTTTTAATACACTAACTTTGTACAGACTAGTTCTCCTGAACCTCTGGCTGGATTTCAACGAAACTTGTCAGGGACAATGAGTACCAAGCCTAGTTGCGTATATCATCATCATGTTCTGGTTGAACGATATTTGAAAGAGTTATGGCCCCTTGTGCATACACTTTATCGTTAGCCAGTAGAGCGTCCACAGGCCCTCTTGGGCCTCTTGTTCAAGAGCTTGTACTCGAGTTTAGGATTTTAATATTCGTAATCTTTGTATACCTAAAAAGCTACTCAATCAGGGTTACCGTTACCATAAACTTCGTAAAACCTTTGCAAAATTTTATTATCGTAACCCTGATCTTCTTTTCAAATATAAAAGTAATTTAAGGACTCTTCTGCGACAAGGACTATCATAACCTGACTTCTATGGTGATGTGATTTATAAACTTCGTAAGATGCATGGTCATGATCACTTTCATACTATCTTTGTTAAACTTGTTAAAAAGTTTATCAAAAGAGGTTATGACCCTATCATTTTGCAACGTACTGCATGCTTGGTGGTGGACCCTTTTACAGTTCGCCACTACGCTTTCCTCTTTAATTGTACGATGACCGGACGGGCTGTGGGACCCTATGATGACGCCTACCTAAAGCCCAATGGGACGGTGACGTTTGATGTTTGTCTATGATCTTTCTTATCGTGCCCTTAATGGTTTATTCTCTTGTTGCTCTGGCTTCTGCCAAGTCATTGAGTACCTTCATTGCGGCTTTCTAGGCTATTGTTTTTTTGTATTATATTTACACGAGCAAATTTGTGTTTTACTTATATTGCCTATTGATGCTGCCTTGTTGGTTAGAGATTAGATCATGGCGGGAATTTCTTTATTTACACTGTCCTGTTTTAATGGGATGACAGTAGGGTAAGTGTGAGGTTTGGTGCACCCTAGAACCGGTTTAAACCCCCAGTGGCCTACTTTGTTGCCACTGACCGTTCCAAGGCGGTAGTCCTATTGTCAACTCTTTTGTGTTTGTGATGTCGTTTGCATTTTTTATTACTTTTGCCTTCTCGTTTGTCTGTTTATGTGTTTGTTTTTGTGTTTTGTGGTTGACTGTCGTCCTTGAATGCTGCTTTCCCTGTCCGATATTTTTGTCTTTCTTGAAGGTGTACCATCCCTATTTTAAAGTTATGTAAGACTTTCCGAGGTCCGAGTTTGCACCTGATGGTATGCGCGCAAATGTTGTACTGCTGCATATGTATGGGGGAATACTGCTCATCAACAGCTGACCAGTTGAATCCACAACG
The DNA here is from genome assembly GCA_037043455.1 of Cyrtodaria siliqua. Lineage (NCBI taxonomy): Eukaryota > Metazoa > Mollusca > Bivalvia > Adapedonta > Hiatellidae > Cyrtodaria > Cyrtodaria siliqua. The sequence continues at coordinate 102,655 of JAWPHD010009328.1, read as the reverse complement.
CTATAGGATGGACATACAGCAAGCCGTTGTTATGAGACACTGGATTATTATTAACTGATATCCGGATGATAATTATATCCAGTTGATAATTATTCCAGGATCTCATTACAACTGCTTGTTGTATGCCCATCCTACTGCGTTGTGGATTGGATTGGAAATCATCAGCATCAGTTTTTACTATAGACTGTTAGACAACCGGCTGTTTAAAATGATATTTAACTACCGTCTTTCAAGAATGCGCTGTCCTATTGCCTTAGCGGTATCTAGATTATACGTTTCTTTCAGCAGTCTTATCACAAACTACTTTGTAAATCATTTGTTTTCGTTTAAGAACGATTTACTACTCCCAAGAACTGAAGCAAAGACTGCTGTGCTAGTCTTGGGAAGCAAAGACTGCTGTGCTAGTATTGGATACCAAAGACTGCTGTGCTAGTCTTGGGAAGCAAAGACTGCTGTGCTAGTCTTGGGAAGCAAAGACTGCTGTGCTAGTATTTCAAACGTCTTTGCAACATTGCCTTTGTATCCACCCTGTGTTAACTTGCATCACTTGTAACACCCGTTAGCTGTTGTATATTTAAGGACTATTGATCTGCCATCTTTATATGAAAACAACTTCCAAAATGGATAGGGTATGGTCAAGTGAAATTTTCAACCAAATGCATACTTTAGGCATGAGCAATGGCAACCTGAATTGTAATGAGTTTGCAAATCTGTTAAAATAAGACGCAGTTTTAACATTATGAGAAATCGAAAGAATTCAGGACTTGTGTTCACCAAAATAAGTGTGACTAGTGGCTAAACAAATTATTTGTACAGCCCTGAACCATAAAGTACATGACAGTAATTCAATATTATTTACGTGAACATAACATCAGAAAGAACACTTATATGCTGAAATTGTGCCCTTTATATCCGAAAAGTATGACGCAATTGTATTCATATTTTTTCTTCTTGTTTTTAATGTCAAATAAATTGTTCCATTTATCCAGCGAGAGCAGACGAGACATGACTTCTAAATAAAATAAGCCATGTTATCACATCATCCAAACTTCAAAGTGCACCGTTGCAAAAAGGTAAAGATAATCTTTCAATGACATGTGGTTTCAAAATAACTAGAAGGGTGTTCCACGGAACACTTGTGTAGGCTGTCATGTGCTTATTTAACGTTATGAGCTAGGTCAGGTTGCAGGTAAAGGTTTAATGGAAAGGGGCATAACTTTGCCGAAATGAAAGACAGCATTATTAGACATGTGTAACGACTTTCTTGGGGTGAGATGAATTGAATTGAATTGAATGTTGTTTAACGGCTCATCAACACATTATAGGTTATTTAGAGCCACCCCAGAGAGAGGGGAAGAATACATAGGAATCCGGGAACCGTGCCCTACTCTTATTATCGAATAGATTCCTATGGTTCTTTAACGTGCTCGGATGATAGACCGATACACGGGATGAAGATGACGAATGAAGACAGACTACGGCCAAAGCGATTCCTACCTGTCTGCAATGCTACGAAGGTGACACAAAGACAAATAAAATGGAACTTTGTATTGTAACATTTCTGTGAATCATTTTTTAATGTTAGCTCAATCTTTTTAATTAAAAACTTAAAAGTGTACTTTATTATCTCCCTTTATAGCAACACCATTATTACAGAGAGGTCACACGTTTATATTATTTCGTATATATAGAATCTAAAAAACTATATTCACATGTAATTTGCTTAAAAAGAATAAATATATTCTGATGTTTTGGTTATCTTTACCTTCTTTCAATAGAATGTGCGTTTAATGGTTAAAATGGTTAAATGTTTGCTTCCATATGTTTTTATACGTTTTTAAGGGTTGAACTATTGAACTGTGACATGTTTACATGACGTACGTAACCATTTTGAATGCAATCAATACACATAAAAAATGGTGAAGTTAATCCATACCATACATCCATTTTTTATCAATTTAGAACATTTTCTTAAAAATTACCTCCCTTTATCAAACAATAGTTTTACACACTTAAGCTACCCAACTAAAAATACTATCCTGGCTTAAAAGAAGCGTAAGACATTGACCTTTCCGAAAAAACGTATTAGAATTTGCCAGCTTGAGTGGTGAGGGTAGCTGTATAGGCGGCGTAGTTATTGTGGTAATTGGTCCACGTAATCATTAATCTATCAGCGAGTAAACGTTCAAGAATCAAGTTACCCATGGTGAAACATCTTAATCCGTTTTTTGTACAATTTCTAGTCATTTGGGCTCTTTCGGTAACTTACAGTACATTTAATTTATGAGCGCCTATCAGCCATGATCAAAGTTTACAAGCGGGTTTTCCGAAATGGCGAAGGCCGGTCCGCCGTATCCTGACCCGGGAATTGAACGCGATGTATGGGACGATGAGGCTATTTTCGCGTTATTTTACTCGGAGAATGGCGTCCTTCCAGTAGTCCCGTTCGTCGAGAGGAAGTTGTCCTAGCCAGGGTCAGGATAGGGCATACACGCTGTACTCATTCATATTTATTACAAAGTGAGCAGTCGCCAGAATGTATACCCTGACGGTCAAACATATATTGTTGGAATGTGTAGACTTCGATCCTATGCGACAAAGATACTACACAGTTAATACTTTGAAAGAGTTATTTAATACTATAGATTTTAGTCTTGTTTTAGATTTCCTTAAAGAAATCAGACTATATAAATCAATATAATATTTTCCTATATATATATTAAAGGGACACTGTCCGTAACTTTTAGCTTATAAAACACACACTAATTATGTTCGCAAACATTACAAACTAAATATTATTGAATATTTACTAATAAAAAGCAAGATTGTTTAACGGAATTCAATCGCGGTACAAAAAAAAAGTAAATCCGCTTTGTGCGTTTGAACTCGCAGCCCAAACTAAAATTACACACCGTAATAATAGTGTGCGTGAGCGTAAAGTGGTCGGCAACGCTCCCAACTGAGCTAAACGGGCTATACATGTTTCGCAATACATACTGTGGTGATAACATAATGCGCTAATGGAAGTCACGTGATCGCGGAAAAGGTAAATATTGTGGGTCCCACTTTATTTACATATAATAATTAAAAAAAAAAAATTCAAACTCTCGAATGTATTCCTACATACTTCTTAGGGTCGATCCTCATGTTTTCATGTATACATTTCACTGAATAAAAGTCAGCCAGTTATTTGGTTATGCTCAATATCTGCTTACTTACGGACAGTGTCCCTTTAACTTGTTTACAAGCCCGTTGGCGGGCATTTGTTGATTTGCATATATACTAGGGCTGAAACAGGTACAAAATTCGTACCCGGGTACCCGTCGGACAATTACCCGGGTACCCGCATATTAAACCTTTTCAAGCTGTTTCAAAAGGTTTTCCCCCTTTCTTCTACCAAAATGGCTACTGCAGACTTATTAAAGGACCCTTATTAAAGGTATCGTCTAAAAAGATAGTCTAAATTTTGTGCTGTTTTGTCTGTTATTTATAAAGTTCTTGCATCAGGTATGTAGAAGAAACAATGCAATAAAATAAAATATATGTATGAATATATTTTGGGCATACAAGCCAACATAAACTGTTGGAAAATGCCTTCTTTTTCCCGTTGATATTCTGTTCAATACTTACTTGATTGCATATGGCCGACATATAGAACTACGCATGCGCGTTCTATTATATTCTGTTATATTTTCTGCCTCCAAAACCTTACCAAGAACAGGGACCGTTGATCTGATCGGAATTCACTTTACTGATGCAAAAAAGTGTCCGTTGTTGAGAAATACGATTTTACATTGGCAAGATGGCACATTGGCAAGATGGCAATTTTTAATTTGTAAATATGGTTTTGTTGATTTCCTGATTATTTGATGTGTAAATAAGATTTTGTTGCTTTGCTGATTGTTTTCTGGTTCAATGAGCAATAGGTTTTGTGTACACTCAAGATCTTTCCAGTGCAATGATTATAAAACATTGCAATACATGTACAAAATAACAATGCATTGTGATCGTTTTGCAATTTTAACCTTTAAAATAAATATAATACCCCCACATGAACACACACATGCTGCCCACTTTGGTAAAGATCACATGAAAAATGAAGACAGACCCCTTCGTTTGAACAAGGCAAAATATAGCCTATTTAAGAAAGTCTAGGGCCATAATTGCAGTGTTACTGGTCTGATCTGACAGGGTTTTGAATGTCCATGCTTTCACTGATATAAATGATCTGGCGAGTTTGCTTAAGATTAGATGGGAAAAAAGGCGAAATTCTGGCCAGGTAAAGATCAGATGAAAACAAAGGCCATATCCTGTTAAAGAGACGAAATATAGCATATTAACTAAATCAGGCACCATATAACTTCTGTGTTACTGGTCCAATTTGGCTATCTTTCGAACCAGGAACAAAATAAACCAGAGATGCAGTATCCATAGATAGAGATTTGCACTGAGGCTTTCAGATAAAAAAATACTCAAAATGTCACGTTAAAATACACTTTCATTGGTAATTCTATAGAAATTGTCAGATTTCGACTGATGCTTTCAGATAGAAAATACACTCACATTTTCATGTACAGGTATACACTTCCGTTGGTAATTCTATAGAAATTTACATTTCTTAAAGCAACAGTCTGCAAATGGTCTCAAATGAAAGACAATTATGTTTAGAATGTACTGGTATTTTCAGAATATTCCTGTTTTCTAAAAATGTCAATCAATATTATTTGAAAAGTCTGACGATGGCCTATTTTATGCTACTTCCTGATGTTGTAGTTTTGCTCAAATCTGAACCTGCACCATTTTCCCCAGCAGTCTGCGAGTAGTCTCAAATTAAAGAGAATTATATCCTGTGTGTAGGGATATCATTATATTCTTTCTGCCCTAAATATAAGAAGAGAAACTGAAGAACGAGATTTGGAAGTTTAACAATAAACCGCAAAAAGTAATTTTGTACAAATTTATAACAACGGCCGGTGTGTCTATTTCGAGCAGTACAATAGTATAGAGTTGGAACGAAAGACATGAAATAAATCAAACGTGTTATCAATATAAACGTCCCTCTTGTAAAATAAACTCCTTCACGGCCACTGTCGCCGAACGGTGACTTGCAATTGACTGTCAATGTCCAGGATTAGGGACCGCATATAGTATCTTGGAATCCGCACAATAAACTTTCATTTTATAACCATTGTACGGGAGATAACTTTATCAATACTACATCTGGTGGTAAACAAATCCAGAAATGGTTATATATAAGTTTGACCAAAAAGTAACATCGGGCAACGGGTAATAAATTTGTACCCGGGTACCCGAGAGATCGGACCCGACCCCGACCCGGGTACTCGTTTCAGCCCTAATATATACATAGTTTAAATTGCTACCATATCATCCCTTATTTTGTAGATAGTTTTATCTTTATACGTTTACATTATTTTTAATTACTACTTCATTCCTTCATGTTTTGGCGCGCAATATGACCTATTTATGTGTCGACGTGCCGTAAAACACCATTCATTCATTCCTTCCAGGTAGGCGGGTCGTTTAATTCGTAATTACTTCAATAACCCCCCACCTCGCCCTTCTCACCTACCACACTTAAAAAACAACGCATCCATAAACACTGCTGTTTTATATTATCTTAAATGTTTCTTATCTAAATATTATTTTAAAATCAAAGAATTAAATTAATAAATTAAATTAAACTGCTACATTTTGCGTGCACCGCATATATTTAATATCTTCCAACTTGACAAGTTCGCAGTTCTTAGCGACAGACGAGCTGGCCGAGGGGTTAGCGGAGATGCGCTTGAATATTTTGGCCCTCGGGGTAGTGGTTCGAGTCCTATCGTTTTTCTTTTTTTTTAAGGCATTTATTTTTCCAGAAATATTGGTGGTAAAGACAGAAGGTTCAATGCAAGCTGGCTGACTGTTTACCCCTGCATTTGATACTCGATGTCCCAAGATGGATTAGAAAAGACATTTACAGTAAAGAACTCCGTATCGGACTGGAAAAATCTATTATGTTAAACGGCATGATTTGGATGAGGGGCAAAGGACATGATCCATGTTGTGTGAAAACTTTATTGATGTAAAACTGGAAAACAAAAGTCAATAACCACGCAGTTGTCTTCGTCCATCAAACAGACAGTGGAAAGAAACAGACATATTCTGTTTGAGATTATAGACGTAGTTGTTCTTCTTGGACAGCAAAATATCGCTGTAAAGGGTCACACAGAGGAAAAGAGTAATTTCATGGCTATTCTCCAACAAGAAGCAAAGAAGGACCCGATTCTGGCTGACCATCTCTCAAACGCCCAGACGAATGCCAAGTACACGTCCCCCGATGTACAAAACGAACTGACAGATCTTTGTTCTAAACAATTATTTGAAAAGATAATTTCAGATTGCAAACAGTCTGTGTTCTTTTCCATCATCGCGGACGAAGCAACGGATTCTTCAACGAAGGAGCAACTTTCTTTATGTGTACGTTTTGTGGCACTGACTGGTCATACACACGAAGTAAGAACAGATTATTAAGGTTTTCAACATGTCGTTCAATTAAAGGTATTAATTTAGCACAAACATTACTAGAAAATATACAAGAACATGGTTTGGACATTCTAAACGTAAGAGCGCAGTGCTACGATGGCGCAAGCAACATGTCAGGCAAATATAGAGGAGTACAGGCCCTTATCAGGGAGCGGGTGCCATCGGCACGCTACGTCCACTGTAAGTCGCATAGCTTAAACTTGGCACTTGTACATAGCTCAAAAGTACAGTGTGTACGTACGATGATGGCTACAGTGCAGGACATAGCATTCGCATTCGATTACTCCGCTAAACGTCTGGTTGCGTTTGATGATGAGCTCGCTAATGATGCAGTGAGTAGGGAGGCTATGGAGGGCAGGAAGAAGCAGAAAACTCTCTGTGAGACAAGATGGATGAGCAGAGCAGATTCACTGACAACGTTCAAAAACGCATTCAGGGTTATGGTTCATGCTTTAGAGACACTACAAGCCGACAGAGACACAAAAGCGAGTCTGCGCCTGGCGGTCATCATGCAGTTCGACTTAATCATCTCCCTTATCGCCGCACAGCACATCCTTAGCAACCAGCTATACTCCAAAAGGCATGAGGTAAAAACTAGGAAACAACACACATTTTAAATAGATGTTTTCACATTTAAGATTTTCCAAGTGATTGTAGTATGAGCAAACTATTGTTTCGTTACACAAGATTCCACTATATGAATATACATTTTTCTGAATCATAACAGTTTTTCAATGATCAGTAGTCAGGTCAAATCCCAAATCTGCTCATAACAAAGTTCTATAAAATAACACATTTATGCAGGTCGATATGGATATGATCGAGGCAGTCCGGGAGACGAAAGTTGTAATGCAGATATATAGAGAAGACAGGAAAGATCCACTAGTGTGGGATGCTATATTCCAGGAAGCCACCGATATAGCAGCAGAGTTTCAGGTACGCATGCATTTTTTTTAAATAGAAAAAACAACAACAATTGCCGAGAGCTGATCTTGACGGTGTTTGTTTTTTGTTACGTTTGGTGCATATCAGAGGTTCATGGAACCACCTAAGCAGGGTCACTCCAAACGATAATCGCAATGCGTACATATGTTAGGTGTAAAGCAGAATATCGATGAAGACGGTGCTAAGAGGCATGAGAGGTGTTGCACTTTATATTACCCCTCATGAACAGACTCAATAAAACCGAGTCTGCTACTTTTATCTCTTTTTTGTGTTTGTTGCTTCCAAGGGATCCCCTTTTCAGTATTTATTGAAAAAAACGTTAACTAAACTAACTCAAACTAAAGCAAGATACAATATATATTATGTACAAGAAGCTTTATTTAACGTCGAATACAAACAACAACAAAAATCAACAGATACGTATCAAAACATCAGAAAGGTGGAGATGGTCCAGTGCAGAGCTGCGAGTTGGGTAAAAAACAACTACTCCACATATGACAGTGTCACCGACATGACCATTAGTCTCGGCTGGAGTTCTCTAGAAGACGGAAGAGCTGATGCTCGACTACATATGTTCTACAAAATTGTCCACGGTCTTGTAGCTGTCCAATTACCCCCATACTGTGTGCGCCAATCCAGAATGACTCGCCACATGCATCCCAACTCATACCAACAAATCCACACCACTTCTAGCTATTATCAATATTCCTTCTTCCCTATGACCATTGTGCTATGGAGCAGACTGCCGTCAGACCTTGTCGTTCACTGATTTAAATTCCTTCAATCAAGATCAATCACACTATCCCATAAGTGGCCTTACATGTTTTTAATCAGTTTTTAGATTATTTTTTTTGACATATTGTCAATTTCACAAGTTAGCCTGTTGGACTAACAGCTAAACTCACCATCTAGTAAATGTATTTCACGCACACTGCACAAACTAGGCCTCCGAAATGGATAGGATCTAGATCTTTTAACATTTAACTGCACTGACGCATAGCTGCATAGGTTACTCGCAAGAGGTTCATGCAGGATAGACAGACAGACAGACAGACAGACAGACAGACAGACAGACAGATCGATCGATCGACAAAGAAATATTAGCTAGATATGAAAAATGAAGTGAAATTGCGTTAACCTGTTTGCTCAAGGATTCTATTTAGTATTACGGCAGTATAAAGAAAGAAATATATGTTAAATAGTAGCCCATATATGACGGATATAACTATATACATATTCTATATAACTATCTCTTCTTCTCTCTATCATGTTAGTAAAATAACTTTGAGGTAGCCTATAAGTTATTCGTTGTATTCGTGTGCAGATTTTACCATATCAATTGCAACACTTCAGTCGACTTCCGCATCCGTTTCTCCAAAATGCACATTTTTTAGATTTAATTTCGGCAAAATGAGCATTCACATGACATGTCTGCGACCAAAATTTGCAAATTTCTGCCATACAAGAAGTGTAGCATATTCCACACTAGTTGACACACTGAGGCACGTAAGTACCATTGATGTTACATGAACTTTTAAGCATTATACTGCATTTGAAGGTCAACATAACGTCTTAGATTACCTCCCTTGAACTACGGGAGACCGATTTTCGAACTATATTTGTGATTAAAAATAATCTAAATGAAAAGATTGTACCTAAAAGCAGTTTTCTGAGGACTATAAAATGATATATTTATATATAAATACACTTATTTTGCGATGAGACAAATTTAAGTTTGGGTGGTGGGGTGGGCGTGGGGCTTTTTAAATTTTAGGATTAGAGGAATTCATAATTTTGATAGAGCATCATCCAAAAAACTGACCAATCAGTGACCAGAAATAAGACATAACCAATACATTCTGGTAGGTGATAAACTCGGTCTTTATCCTTGATATTCAACCAAGTTTACTGTTAAAATTAAGGTATCTACAGTGTGATTTTTTTAAAACCCTGCCTATTTCATGCACATTCATGCAAAATGATTCAATATATGTATATTTTAAAATCAAAATCTTGAAAATTATCATCTTTTTACTCTGCCAAAGATTTTTATTTTACTATAGAACCTAAGGATAAAAACCGAGTAATACAAATTTTATCACCTACTGAAAATAAAATAAAATCTCAACATCTCTGGAATGCAAAATTATGAATTACTAAAGTGAAAACCAAGAACAACTTAAAAAAATGAAGTTTAATACGAACCTTCAAGCATCAGTGGCATCCTATCTTATTTTGTCCATATTTTAATTAGCTATCCGTTTTATGCATTTAATAAATACATGTCTACCCAACGTGCATATGAGTCAGGTTTTTGGAAAAAAACAAAACAGCTTATAGATTGGCCACTGGCACTGGAGCCGCAGATATTATATATAAAAAAAAAAAAAAAACGGTACTCAGTATCCCCCTATTACCTATATAACACATGGTAAACATCTTTGATATGACCAACCTCGTTTCGAAGGCTGAATCTTTGTCAAATTACAGAATTGATTCAAATCATCTACACAGTTTGTTAGGTCTTATTCCCATTTATCATATTCAATTCACAGTTCGTACGAAAACGCACGCTGTGCGGAGAAATTTAAGTAAAATCGCCGATTTCTGCCGTAAAATTATTTCATACCTGACCCGCACTTCCGGCTGTACTAACTTCTCGTTACAAAGGCCCATTCGCAACTTCTCGAATATTTAACTGTTTGTACAAACGATACATGATTGGTCTTGATCATCTTCGACGCTTGATTATAAATACAAACGTTTGTCTTGAAAACAAGCAATCGTCGCAGATGATCTAGACTAATCAAGTCTCGGTTGTACAAACAATTAAATATTCGAGAAGTTAGTACAGCCGGAAGTGCGGGTCAGGTATGAAATAATTTTACGGCAGAAATCGGCGATTTTACTTAAATTTCTCCGCACAGCGTGCGTTTTCGTACAAACTGTGAATTGAATATGATAAATGGGAATAAGACCTAACGAACTGTGTAGATGATTTGAATCAATTCTGTAATTTGACAAAGATTCAGCCTTCGAAACGAGGTTGGTCATATCAAAGATGTTTACCATGTGTTATATAGGTAATAGGACGATATCGGTTTTTTTTTTTTTATATATAATATCTGCGGCTCCAGTGCCAGTGAGATTGGCATTAACCGGGCAGGCGGGTGGCAGCGGTTGTGCATCAACATTTTGTGTTTTCTATATAACTCAGCATTACCATGCCCAATCTTCATCACACTTTAACAGCACTTTTCTCTCATCAAGCACTGAACATATCTTGAAAACTAGGTCACTGTGACCTACTCTCTCCAAAATATGCATTACGTTAACGTTCGTTTAAGTTTGAGCGGGAGTGGGGGAAATAAAGTTTTGTCATATCCGCATTACCATGTCCGATCTTCATCAGACTTTAACAGCACCTCCCTCTCATCAAGCACTGAGCTTACCCTGAAACTAGGTCACTGTGACCTACTTTCTCCAAAATATGTGTTACGTTAACCTTTTTGTTTAAGTTCCAGGGTGTGTGGAGAAGTATTTGTTATATCTCAGCATTACCATGTCCCATCTTATCAAATTTAACAGCACCTTTCTCTCATCAAGCACTGAGCTTATCCTGAAAACTAGGTCACCGTGACCTACTTTCTCCAAAATATGCTTTACGTTAACCTTTTCATTTAACTTTTGGCGGTGGGGGTTGGGCGGAAATAAAGTTTTTGTTATATCTGAGCATTACCATGTCCGATCTTCATCAAATTTTAACAACACCTTTCTCTCTTCAAGCACTGACCATACCCTGAAAACTAGGTCACTAGGACCTACTTTCTCCAAAATATATGTTATGTTAGCCTTTTTAACTCTGTTAAACGGGCATCAACTTTTTTTTTAATATCTCAGCCTTGCCATGTCCATTTTTTTATATCTCAGCATTCTCATGTGCAATTATTATTATTGGACAGTAAATTAGGTAACTAGGTTTTCAATATTAAAGCATCCTCCCACTCCCCAAAAACAATCTATCTAGAAAGCTCTATTAAATAGTTTCACCAAGCATACAGGCACTCATCTTTCACATTTGGGAAAACCCGGCTTTCTCTCCTGTTTTTTATGTGTTGACTTAGCGCAAAGTTTTAAGCTGATACACTCAATTTTATAAATGTTCAGCTTACATGTACGTGAAGAATGATCATTTGTTATCCGTTTCACACTAACATTTTAATCCAAAAAACTTTTTGATAAGAAATGCATTAGTAAATCTACATACTATGCTATTGCATCGTTTGAATGACAAAACACAGGTGTCTTGTACAGTGACGTCATACAGGAAACGTTTACACACGGCCCGGTCATATATGCATATATTGTGAAATATATAATATGTTTAGGCCAAATAAAAAAATAGGTGTGGTTCAGGTAACCCGAGACCCTGTTTTAAAACTTTTTATGCATTTTTTTTTGGGTAATGCAAAAAAAATCGAACTTAAGGTATAGTAATTAACATACCGGTATTAAATTCATTATCATAATTGAATTCATTATTGAGTGGGGGGGGGGGGGGGAATCCTACCTACATGTACCTACCCTATTTTTTTTGGCCAGTGTTACCTGAACACTTACCTTCCAGTGTTACCTATTTTCTTGTTTGGCCTTATTAATGTTAATTCATGTATATCTAAATTTGCTGTAAATAAGATATTAAATTGAAGAGTAAGAGGGTTTATTAGGAGTTTTGTTGTGCCTTCACCATTTTTTCTAGAGTTAACCTTTTCAAACCTAAGGCCTTATTGAGAAATTACCAGTATTACATATTTACAGTTAGGTTAAAGTGATCCCGAGTTGGACTTTATATTTAGTAGGATGATTTTTTCCGAATTGGTACTGATTTTACGTAGCTACAAATTGAAACACACACAAAGTGCACACAATAGCAAGTGTAATCATAATGTTTATTGTAACCACATAAACCAGGCAAGAAATATTGCTGGTTTCCAGTATCATTGCAAAGAAGGTATATGAAAACCTGTTTTGTCTTGATATTGAGTCTGACATTGTGTCCGACTTACAATCAAATCTTAAACTTATTTATTTTTCATCGATTATAACGAAAGCTCTATGAAATTACTTGAATCACACTCAATGTCTTCCTGGGTAGAACCAGTACTAGGCCAAAAATAAAATTATGTTTGTTTCCCCTTCCCGACCCATGCAAAAAAGGGTTGGGTAGGTAGGTAGGTAAAATATTGTTTTTATTTCATTTCTTTTATTTGAGATCAAAACTGGAATACATGCTACCTATAAGACACATTTAAGACGGTACCAACCCAGTCGTGTCTGAACATCGTGCTGCATGTTCATTAAAAGACAATACATTCGGTACCTACCCGATTTGTCTTACAGTACTATTGTACTTTAAAATAGCAGTTCTCAATAAGAACCACACATATATAAAGTAGTGAATATGTATTACTAACTAACTCAGACAGATTGAATACACTATACATACTTAATTGGTTAATCACAGTGTACCGATATAAACCTCATTATATCAGTAAATGAGAGAATTTATGTATTAAATAGAAATCGTTTAGGATTGCATGTTGCAACTGAAGAAGGTTTCAAGACCGAAAGCGCTCTTGCAGTTCGGATTATTGTCTATCCGAGTGGAATCAGAGACGATTTCTGTGCTTGAACTATAAACACACGTGACACAAACATAGTGTCTCTATAACATACGTGTTACATAGAAAAAGTGTGTATACATAATATACACATACAAACATTTAAAACTGTTAAACTAATTGACGGGTTACTTAACACAAAAGCAATCATACATGATTATATAATAACCATACTATACTGTCCATAATTATACAGGGTAGTAAGTAACCGTAATCAACTGTTGTTGGTGATAAAAGCAATCACAAACACATTGTACCACCTTTGTGTACAATATGAATAAAAACAACAACAAACGAAAAACCCTGGGGGTGAGGAAATCCCCCGTGCGTAGTGTGCTAACTGGGCAGGCCGCTACCACGAGGCAATCTGGAATCTCTTCTTTGGTCAGACACTCGTACCCACCCTATACAAAAAAATCAAAAAAATAAAAATCGCCAGTGTCGAAAAAATAATTCGGGTCGCGGCAATTTCGGTGGGTCGGTCGGGAAGGGGAAACAAACATAATTTTATTTTTGGCCCTAAGCAAATGCAGATAAAGTGTCTTGCTCAGGGACACATCGCATATGGCAATGGCGGGGATCGAACCCAGGACTTTTCGATCACAGGACTTTTCGATCATGGTTCTAACGCTCTACACTAGACCACATCGCCATATGTCATATAGTTCCATCATGTGTTACATGTTTAATGAAATTGAAGATAGAACGAAAACAGAATGATCATCAATTTGTACCATAAAATATTGTCAACACATTGACCCTTTCTTCTATATTCTCACGAAAACACAAGTGTCCGACTCGTTATCAGAATTGCCTGACTCAATATCATGTACGTATGAACAACAGTTACTGGAATAACCCCATGAGATACTGCCATATTGATTTAAACGGAAACCAGACTGAACTGTCGTTTAACATCATAGATGCATATCATTATTTACAAAAAGTTGTTCAACTCGATATCACTTAATCCACTAAATCGATAATTATAATATTAAAGAGTAAATTAGCTTTTTAATGTACTTTTAGAGATCAAGGGAGACACTAGCAGAAGATGAGCTCAACGTTGATCCTCCCCTGGACTCGCTATGCTTATCTCTACTTCAGCGGGATGCAAACATCTCGGCTTCACGGGATAACCTGAACAGCAATGTCGAAGCATGCAGCAAGGCGGCTTCTTTCTTTATGCGCGGTGCTAATTCTAACTTGCTTCTCAGTCTGGCAAAAATTGTAAAGCCAGCCAGCAGTTATGATTCTATACATGTACAAGATGTGCCTAAAAAAGGTTTATCGAAGACAGTAGAAACACTAAATGTAGATATATGGGATAAAAGCGTCTGTGATCCGACTTCTTTGCCCAATTTTTCTGTATTTGAGAAAGATTTAAGATTGCTGTTTAATACAAACAATCTATCAAGTTTGAACGTGAATGATTCATGTGTTAAGAGAGAAGACAGGTGTACAAGTGGAGGGGACGGTCCAGAGAGAAAGACAAAGAACGACGACAGGGATGGACCTTCACAGCTGCAGCTGGAATATGTCAAGGAATACTACCTACATGTGGTGAGTTACAATACTACCTACACGTGGTGAGTTACAATACTACCTACACGTGGTGAGTTACAATACTACCTACACGTGGTGAGTTACAATACTACCTACACGTGGTGAGTTACAACTTCAGTCCCATCAGGCTAGGAAAATGACGACCTCTTGGCTGCCAGCTATTAAACTGTTCGCTGCCTGGTAACTTTGCCGTATTTCATAATATGCTTATATAATGAAAATCTTGTTTCTAAAATTCAGGGTAAAAGAATGGTGCCAAACAGATATAAGAACAAAGTTATTCTTGCATACCGGATAAGGCTATCCACGTTTTACATGGAGGATGAAAAGCCTTATCTTATGGGTAAAGATAAATGTCACGCGCGCACCAACATCCGGTATGCAGGAAAACAGGCAAAACAGTAGTAGATGGCGGCGTCAACGCACAACATGTCTCTGATATGCAAGAAAAAGGATCTATCACGAGTATTCAGTTTAGGTAGGGAATTCAAACCCTCGGTAGAAGTGTTTTAAAAACACTTATACATCGGGTTGAAATTCCCTATCTTCACGGGATACCCATGAAAGATTCTTATATTCCCAATTCCTCATAATTTTATATTCTGTTACCACATAGTCTGTCTGTTTGCTGTTTGTTGTGGCACATTAACTTTTTTAAAATGTTTTCCAAGTTAAAATAAATTTTACGCTGAAATTTGTTTCCTTAAGATCTCAGATGACGTTTGCAATGTGATTTTTTTGCAAACTAACAAACCCTACTAAGGTGATTTATATTTTTTGAATATTTTGAGTAATAATGCCAGGGCTGAAATTTAAGCTGGCAAAATGCAAGTGACATTTTCAGAATGCCAGTAAACTTTTCAGTAGTAATGGTAAAAATATGCTAGTGCATCAAAATGCCTTACGTGTTTAATTTAGAATAACATTATCTGCCTTTTTTTTTGAAACGTGCTTTCATATCAATGGTGTTTTAATAGTTTTAAGTTTTCCTGATACAGTTATACTATGACACATATGGAATCTATCATGTTTGCTAATGATCTATAAACTTCTGCTTTTTACTTATTTGTTACATATTTGTACTTACTCACACACACAATCGTAGAAATTGCAAGTAACTTTTCGCTTTTGCCAGTTACAAAAAATGCTACTGGCGAAATGTTGCCAGTCCAAATTGTCGCTAAATTTGAGCCTAAATTTATGCAAAATATTTTAATGGCATTATATTAAACATCTACTCCTAGAGTAAATTATCTCAGTCATTAATAATAAGTAACTATACCATGATTACATGTATCATATATTGTATGTAATAATAAAACAAGTTCAGATTTTAGCCAAAATTATTTTCCTTCACAGAATCCATTACTTTTGAATAAAGACTTTAAGTACTTATATGACCTCTATCAGGTTAACTTCGCTATAACAGCAGGAAAGAGTGTTGCTTTCACAATAGGTTTCAGTGAAGAATAAAAGCAAGTCTGCTCTGTGTCCCAGCAGCAATTAACAATATTGTTTTGTTGTCTTCCATTTAAGTTGCCAACATTTCACAGAGTTGGAGAACAATGGCGGACAGGCTTGCATCACGCTGATATTGTGTTTGAAAATAACTTCTTCAAAAGGAGGAAAACAACCAGGTAAGACCAAGTCAGGAAACAACCAGTAAGACCAAGTCAGGAAACAACCAGGTGAGACCAAGTCAGGAAACAATCAGGTAAGACCAAGTCGGGAAACAAATAGATAAGACCAAGTCAGGAAACGACCAGATAAGACCAAGTCAGGAAACAACCAAAAAAGACCAAGTCAGGAAACAACCAGATAAGACCAAGTCAGGAAACAACCAGGTAAGACCAAGTCAGGAAACGACCAGGTAAGACCAAGTCAGGAAACGACCAGGTAAGACAAAGTCAGGAAACAACCAGATAAGACCAAATCAGGAAACAACCAGGTAAGACCAAGTCAGGAAACAACCAGGTAAGACCAAGTCAGGAAACAACCAGATAAGACCAAGTCAGGAAACAACCAGGTAAGACCAAGTCAGGAAACGACCAGGTAAGACAAAGTCAGGAAACAACCAGATAAGACCAAGTCAGGAAACAACCAGATAAGACCAAGTCAGGAAACAACCAGGTAAGACCAAGTCAGGTTAATGTTTGTCAAGAGGAGGAAAAAAACTGGGTTAGACAAGTTTTTAAAGTTAATGTTCTTCAAGAGAAGGAAAATAACCAGGTAAGACAAAGTAAGTTGATGGTGCATTGGTGTGCCATTGACGGAGTGTTGGCGAGCCTTTGAAAGTGGGTTGGTGAGTCATTGAAGGAGTGTTGGCGAGCCTTTGAACGTGTGTTGGTGAGTCATTGAAGGAGTGTTGGCGAGCCTTTGAAGGTGTGTTGGTGTGCCATTGAATGTGTGTTGGTGAGCCATTGAAAGTGTGTTGGTGAGCCATTGAAGGTGTGTTGGTGAGCCATTGAAAGTGTGTTGGTGATCCATTGGAGGTGTGTTGGTGAGCCATTGAAAGTGTGTTGGTGATCCATTGGAGGTGTGTTGGTGAGTCATTGAAGGTGTGTTGGTGAGCCATTGAAAGTGTGTTGGTGAGCCATTGAAGGTTTGTTGGTGAGCTATTGAAAGTGTGTTGGTGAGCCATTGAAGGTGTGTTGGTGAGTCATTGAAGGTGTGTTGGTGATCCATTGGAGGTGTGTTGGTGAGTCATTGAAGGTGTGTTGGTGATCCATTGGATGTGTGTTGGTGAGCCATTGAAGATGTGTTGGTGAGTCATTGGATGTGACAGTGTGTTGGTGAACCAGTGAAGGTATTAGTGAGCCATTAAAGGAGTGTTGGTGAGCCATTGAAATTGTGTTGGTGAGCCATTGATTATGTGTTTGTGAGTGATTAAAGGTGTGTTGGTGAGCCATTTTAGGATTCTGTATGTTTCTATTTTCAGGGGCCTGCAAAGTTACGTCAGACAGATATCCAAATACAGGATGTACTGGTCTTTTATGTACCCAAGTTTATACTTTGAGGTGAGTCAAATTCATTAACAGAATATCTGAAATTAATATCAAGCAGGAGGAGACTGCCAGGGTGAGAGGAAGGAGCTTCAAGGCTCAGTAGGAGGAGCTGGCATAGCTTCAGTGGACATCACTGCTAGCTTTAAATTAAATGCATATTGACTATGAAACTGAGGATGTTTTTATTCGTATCTGGATTGGCACCCATAATTTTTTTTGATTTTTATAAACATGGTTTGTTTCCGAAAGATCTCGGTCGAGTTCGGCAATGAGCAATAAGCAATGCATTTATTTAAAGTGTCCTTTAGTGTAAAACACCATACAAACAAACAAATAAACTGCTTCAGTTAATTGAATGAACCCTGACATGTGTGTAGTATGTATTCTCAATAGGCAACAGTATATTAGTGTATCCAGTGAAAATTTGCTTCAGTAAGATTGTGGATGCGGTGAGAATGAGCTCAATTGATACCTGTGTGTTCAGAGTTACTGCCCGTAAATATTGTAGTTATTGTGCCTAGTCCTTTGAGAAATAGTATAGCATCTGCTACAAATAAATACACAAGTTGATGAAAAGAATTTGTTAAGAAGTGCTCAGTTCTCTACTACCAAAGTTCTCTACTACCAAGGTAAACAAATCAAATAGTTTAAGGAGACACACGGCAATCTTTGCAGTCATTTTGTCACAACTTTGAGATCGACAATTACTGACATAAAACTACATTATCCTGCTATTAGGGTTGTGTTTTCTTTCCTCTTTGATAAAAAATACCATTTTTGGCATTCAAAACACATTAATGCATGAAAAAAGTTTGTAATTGATGGTATTTCGATTGAATGTTTGTGAAAACAGCGGTGTCACAGTAGTTTGGATGGTGTTTTTTTTTACATAAGGAAAACTGTCCTTTACAAATACATGCTGGTGGAAAAAATATATATATATGTATAGATACAGATATAAAGTATATTTCTATTCATTATTTAAGGTGTAAGGAGTTCCTGGAATCCTACTTTTAAATGCTTTCTAGTCTAGGCTCCTAATTCTTTAACTTGAAGAAAGTTGTGACAAAAAGGAAAATATAACCACAGGAGGCCCTGATAGTCTAATAAAACCTGATTAAAAACTTGGCTCCAGTTTCACCAAGTCGGCTCTTATTATTATCGTTTGGCAAAAAGTGCTAGTACTCTCCTTTGCATAGGTTATAAATTACTATGTAATATTCTATTCTAACTTATTTGAAACAAAGTAGTAAATACGTCCACTGACTAGGAGCATAAAGTGGTAGCAAAAAGAAAAATATAGTCAGGAGGTTCTGAGTTTGATTACTACATATACATGTAACAAATGTGTGGTATAAAAGTGAATAAAGACTAATTTCCAATAAGAAAAAAATATTGGACCTTTCCTTTTAAATCAGGGCCTGTCCATTTTCAGAAGCAACAAGCCCTGGGCCTGTCCCTTAAAATAATTGCCTGTGAGCACTGACATACACTCGAAAACCAAAACCGACGCGGTTGCAAAAAATAATTCCGTCCCAAGCATTTTTCAGTACAAAAAAAATCTCATGTTGTAAGGCCTAAAAAAAAAATTGTGTGGTTCTGGTAACATGATCAAAATTGGTAGGTAGGGTAGGTCGGATTGTTTTTAAAGGATTGTTTTTTATGAACTTTGCGTTCATAAAAAACAATCCTTAAAAAAAAACAAAAAAAAAAAAAACTTTTTTCGAAATGGACCAAAAAAACGTCAGGGTTGGCGGGTATTCGTAGGTAGGGTCGGGTGACCCAAAACACACAAATTATTTTTTTAGGCCTAAGCATCAACAGTTCATTTTAATATGCCACACCTGTAAAATTTAACATAACCTTTAACCTCACCAAGAAGACAGACTGTTCAATCTTGGCGACTCTCAGGACCTTCAGTCCTTTGATTATTATTTGCATTCCTCAAACAATTTTGAATGGGTTGTTCCCAAACTTCATATACAAATAACAACTGATGACCTTATGTCCCCTCTACATCACATATTGTTGATTGTCTAATTTATTAAAGGATTATGGCCATGAATGTAAGCGGGGGTATTCATCACCTTCAGTGATAGTTCTAGTTTTGACTTAGAATGTGCTTGCATCTACTTAAATACCGGCCTATAACCATACAACGCCTTACAACTGAAGTCGGCATCGACAACAAATAGAATCCGCACGCCACTGACCTGGGAAAATGCGTGTAACTTACTACACACGGTGTATAATAAGTGTACATTTGCCTCAACTTATTGTTTGTGTACATCATGACCTCGCCAAGGCATGAACGAGAGTATCTCAGCAATGAGCGTATCTCAGCGATGATTTTCGAAAGTTATTTATAAAACACATTGAAAGTGGTGGAAATCAATTAAATGGTACATTTCCCCGGGGTACCTTAATTAATGTTGCAAAAACTCTTTGTATACACCAAACCACAGTAAAAACTATTCGACACCGGTTTTGTATGACAGATACAGTGAAGCCATCAAAACGGTAATCATATTTCACCTTAATTTCAATGTTTTTCACACTACCCAGTTCTTCCGAAAAGCAATGTTTCATTTTTCACTACGCGACACGAAAGGAATCTATATCTATATAAATCTAAAGCAAATACATGGTGCCGAACAATGAGGGCAGAACAAATGTTTGACACACATTTTGACAGATCAATCTGGTGACGTTCAATTTTCATTGGCCAACAGTTAATGCTGGCACATCTCGGGTCAATCGGAACTGATCAAGCAGGTTCTCAAAAATGCCACTTTTGGTGTAAAATCAAGGTCTGGATGCGTTTTAAATTTTGATCATGTCCAGGTAAACGCTTGTCATTTTCAAAGGGGCAAGAAAGGTCAAGACAGTACAACAGACAAACTTTTGATTCGCTGCAAAGTGGAGTTTCTGTAACTTGTTGTGCAAGGCGTAGTATATACACTCAATGGCAGAAAAGAAAAGACAATATTGTTTTGTCCATTTCAGCCCCTGAGTATAACGACCCACCAGGACCGGGGCTGTGTGAAGCTTCACTGGAGAGTCTACATGTGTTCTAACCTCAGATTCTTCACAAGCTTTCTACCATCTCAAGCAAAAGGCAACCGAAGGAAGGATTCGTATGAGTAAGTATGGCAGTTACGCATGTGTAAGACAGTTCAGGGCAGGAATTCTTTTTGTTGAGTTACTTGTCCTACGTAATATAAATTGTTAAAGTCTTTGTCTAAATTTCCTGCATCAATGAGCATGGCGAGAGAACGAGTGGAATTTTCATGCGCTGCAGTACTCTTGTAAGTTTGTTCAGTGTTTAGTAGATAGATCATGACATAAATTTTAGTCAAAGAAAACATGTTGTACTCACGTCAGCTTCCTTATTACAGGTTGCGGTCAGGTAATATGGTTTGGTACACTTTGGCTCTTGACCAAAAGGGGACTATTTTTAAGAAATGGGGATTAAACAATATAATTGTTATCATGTATCAGATATAACTATATAGCATCTGTAATGTCATATTTCTGGTATATATATATATACTGAGGGAAAAAAGTTTAGCAAGTTTTTGTTGCACCCTTGAAATAATACATTTTTGTTGTAAAATCAAGAAACTACTGCCGTAGACATACTATTTTATTAAACACACCTCAATAACAGAACATCTTAATGACGTAACGAATAAATGAATGTAGGGGTCAAGCCGTAAAGTCCCAAAATGTCAGTATATCTTGTAAACAGTATTATTCCATCTAAAAAACTTGCTAAACTTTTTCCCCTCAGTATATATATGTATATATGGGCTTGAAGGTTGCGGTACACTAATTGCTTTCCCATACGCCACAATGCAAGCTTTTCCGAAGATAAAAAATAAACATACAAATTCAAAAACGTGTCTTATTTTCATGGTAAGTCCAAGTCAAATGTGTTGAAAGTTAAAATTCAGCATGTTTCCCCTACATAACTTTCCATGGGGGCCGCCATATTTGTTTACATGCAAAACCGCAGTAAATATTCACCTGTTTTTGAGTGGGGGTTAATCTCACAATTTCATGTTTAAAAAATACATTTGGTAAAAATAAATGCTCTCATTTTGATATATGTTATTTATTAATCAATTAACAACTCTGAAAATGTATTTTGAAACATTTATCTGGCATGTTTTAATTTTTGTGACCTTTCACTTCTGGCTGAGGTCACTCCTGGAAAAGGGCGTGTCCAAGTCCATGCTATATTTAGGATACCACAACCTGAACAAGTTCCCATTTCATGCGAGATGTCAACATTCAAGTTTTGCATTTAGGTCATTTTTTCTCACAAACTGTATGCACTAGTCCTTTCAAACTTTGCTTATAGTTATATCTTGGGTGGAACATCACAACATCACAAAGCAAATGTAGAAGTGACCTTGACCATCCAAGCAATAGGCAGATAACTTATTAATTTTTAAGTTCAACTTTTGCGTTTAGGTCACTTTTTCACAAACTGTATGCACTAGACCTTTCAATGTTTGCTCATAGTTGTATCTTGGATGGTATATTGCAGTGTGATAAAGCAAATGTGGAAGTGACCATGACCCTCCAAGCAAAGGACAGAATGATAACTTAATAACTTTGACCAACTTTTGCGTTGAGGTCAATTTCTCGCAAACTGTAGTCTCTACACCTTTCAAACTTTGCTTATAGTTGTATCTTAGGTGGTACATTGCAACGTGACAAGCAAATGTGGATGTGACCTTGACCCTCCATGCAAAGGGCAGATAACCTTATAATTTTTACCTTAACTTTTACCTTTAAGTCACTTTTTCACAAAGTATATGCACTAGACCTTTCAAACTTTGCTTATAGTTTTATCTGTAGTGGTACATTGCATTGTGTTAAAGCAATTGTGGATGTGACCTTGACCCTCCAAGCAAAGGACAGATAACTTTAATTGTAACATTTACATCACTTTCTCATGAACTATAATTATGCACTAGATGCTTTAAACCTAGTTTATAGCTTAATCTTTGGAAGACAAAACATTCTATTTTGACATAGTTGTGTCTTGGGTAGTGGATCTTTTTTTACCATAGATTTCATCTATGACCATGACCTACTTTTTTTCTTTTTGGAGCTGATGATTTTTTTTTTTATAGAATGGCATTTGGTTTTTAAACAGATGCACTTAAATGTCACTCTCAGCAAACTGTAAACTCCATTGTTTATAGTAAAATGTTTACAAACTTTCATTTAGGCCATTATAAAAAAATTGCTAGATTCTCATCCAAATTTTTGTTAAAATAGGGGCTTGGGGTGGAATTTAATTTTTCGCCGAGGTTTTCCCGGTAAAGATGCTTCTTTATCCAGCGAGCCAGAAATAAATTCATGGTATAGTTCTATTGATGAGTGTGTGTCGGGGAAACTGACAACCAAACCATTCTTTCACTATGGAATTGCACAAATCCTGCTTATGACAAAAACCATATTTGTTTGTGTTTCGATACAATTTTTTTTTACACTTCTTGTATATCGGAAACACCGGGAGCGTCACATAGAGGACAGGTTCACAATACGGAACATCGCGGTCCTGGAAAATTGAAATTACGTCACTCGTAAATTTACGCGGAACAAAACGGTCTTTAAATGGCAATAAAATAATTCGGGGCGGCACTAAAAATTCGGGGCGAGCAGGGACGAGAATCTAGCAATTTTTAGCTCGACAGATCAGAGATCAGCAGAGCTTATGCCGTGGTGCGGCGTCTGTCTGTCTGTCCGTAAACTTTTCTCTGTAGCGACTACTCCTCTGAAACTACTGAATGGATTTTCATGAAACTTTACAGAAATGTTGCCCATGAAGTCTAGTTGATCCTAGCAAAAATTCATGTTGATGTGAAATCCAAGATGGCCGCCAAATCTAAAAATAGGTTTTTAAAAAACAAGTTTGTAGCGACTACTTCTTGAAAACTCTTAAGTGATATTGATATGGGAATTTTTTCTAAAATGATCAGCATGACATGATGTTGGTCCTTGTCGAAAATTGCTCTTGATGTCTAATTGATCCTAGCAAACTTTCAGGTCGGCCGGAAATTCAAGATAGCGGCTAAAATTAAATTTTCAAAATACAAGTTTGTAGTGACTACTTCTTGAAAACTATAAGTGATATTGATATGGGACTTTTTCTAAAATGATCAGCATGACATGATGTTGGTCCTTGTCAAAAATCGTTTTGACTCGACGTTAAACATGGCTGCCAGCGGCCATCTTTGTTTACATAGAGTTATATAGTAAAAACTTGTAGCGACTACTCCTCTGAAACTACTTGGCGGATTTTCATGAAACTTTACAGGAATGTTGCTCTTAATGTCTAATTGATCCTAGCAAAATTTCAGATCGGCCAGAAATTCAAGGTGGCCGCCACAGCTAAAAATAGATTTTTAAAAAATAAGTTTGTAGCGACTACTTCTTGAAACTATAAGTGATATTGATATGGGACTTTTTCTGAAATGATCAGCATGACATGATGTTGGTCCTTGTCGAAAATCGTTTTGATATAAAGTATGCTTCCATTATCAAAAGTCCATGGTCTCTTGATTCATCAAAAGTCGCAGACAAATCAGCGTGATTGTGTTGATTGCGATTCTGTATCGGCCTATTTGTAAGCGTTTGAGTCAGTACCGCCATTTTGAGCTGACCACGTGACGAACAGTAGTATTTTAAAAAGTGGTTTCATTGGCTAATCGACCCGAGTTGAAATACTACACATCAATTGATTGGATAATGCCGACTGTCAATTAAGGTTCTTGGAGGATGGACTTACAGCTTGTTTTGTTTTGATGTTGAAAATCGCCGATGCCCGCGGCGAATACTAATTGAATAACCTAAGCGAGTGCAATTAACAGATTATGAAACATGTGGGGGATGTTTTATTACAGGTGCCTGACTGGGGCGTGTTTGTTATACACTGATCGTGTAATTTAGGCAGTGGGATTTATTTTGTTTTTGTTTTTTTGACTAGCCCGACGGGCTAGCTGCATGGAATTTGTTACAAGCCGGACTTCAATTTTGACTAGCCCCGGGTGTCTGGCTATCCAATTTCTGGAGCCCTGAATTTTCAAAATTAATCAAGATGAACGTAAAACTGCATTGATGAAGAACAAACTTGAGTGCCATAACGACATTGGAAGTCATGTCGTCATTTCCATTAGTGCTAAAACAGGATAATGTCGCAAAGCCAGTAGGTCCGAGATGCCGTATTGACGTCATGTTCAAAAAGAATGTCGTATATGAAAGAGTTTGTGTTGTTATAAGCGAAGTTATGTGATAAAACTTTACAACATTTGCAATATCACGTCCCTTATACATGTATGTTTGTATGATATAATGATAATAATATCAGTCAAGGATTCTGATCTGACAATATCTAATGTTTCGTATATAACACAGTCACCTATTAGGGTATTACATTGTTTCATAACAATATATAGTGTTTCATATATAACGCTATAATATACATACAGTTATGTTTGTGATATACATTGCAGCACAACAGAGGGCATTTCTACGTTCTATGTGAATAAGGATGGCAAAATTATAAAGCACCAAGTAGATAGGGTAAGTTAAATAATGTTTCCAACAGAAATACACCCCTACCACCCACCCACCCCCACTCACACACACCTTTGCAATTGGTCCTGTTCAGTATTTTTAGCTCTACTGATCAGAGATCAGCAGAGCTTATGCCGTGGTGCGGAGTCCGTCGTCCGTCTGTCTGTAAACTTTTTTTTGTAGCGACTTCTCCTCTGAAACTACTGAATGGATTTTCATGAAACTTTACAGAAATGTTGCCCATGAAGTCTAGTTGATCCTAGCAAAAATTCATGTTGATGTGAAATCCAAGATGGTCGCCAGATCTAAAAATAGGTTTTTAAAAAACAAGTTTGTAGCGACTTCTTCATGAAAACTATAAGTGATATTGATATGGGACTTTTTCTAAAATGATCAGCATGACATGATGTTGGTCCTTGTCGAAAATCGTTTTGATTCGACGTTAAACATGGCTGCCAGCGGCCATCTTTGTTTACATAGAGTTATATAATGAAAACTTGTAGCAACTACTCCTCTGAAACTACTTGACGGATTTTCATGAAACTTCACAGGAATGTTGCTCTTGATGTCTAATTGATCCTAGCAAAATTTCAGGTCGGCCGGAAATTCAAGATGGCCGCCACGGCTAAAAATAATTTTTCAAAATACAAGTTTGTAGCGACTACTTCTTGAAAACTATAAGTGATATTGATATGGGACTTTTTGTAAAATGATCAGCATGACATGATGGTTATCAGAGTCAAACATTATTTTGATTCGACGTTAAACATGGCTGTCAGCGGCCATCTTTGTTTACATAGAGTTATATAATGAAAACTTGTAGCGACTATTCCTGTGAAACTTCTTGACGGATTTTCATGAAACTTCACAGGAATGTTGCTCTTGATGTCTAATTGATCCTAGCAAAATTTCAGGTCGGCCGGAAATTCAAGATGGCCGCCACGGCTAAAAATAATTTTTCAAAAAACAAGTCTGTAGTGACTACTTCCTGAAATCAAAATCAATCAGTAGAGCTTCAAGGTCATTGACCTCTTGTATTATTAATCTACGAAATTTGCTCACAATATTTATAGTCACAAGGTCAAGGTCGATTACCTGCCTGATTGTCCCAGAAACACCTTGTAGAAAAAAAGTGGTTTTACGCAGACAACAACTTATTTATAATGAAGCCCTCATGAAACCTGCTCACAATGTTTATAATTACATACATTCCGTAACCAGTCTGATTGTTCTAGAAACAACAGGAGTTATCAAATCTGAAAGCTGAACTGTTGAACCACTTTAATAACAGATTGGCGGTCGAAGGGGCCATATATGTTTTACAAACATCCCATGTTTGGGTTGAAATAAAACTAGTTCGAAAGGAAAAAACAAAATTATATGGAAAGAAAACCTCGTTCCATTCTGTTACAGTGAAAGTTAAACCCAATAGAGGTTCTATAAGCACTTCTTATGTTCAATATAATAAAATAACCATTTAATTGCATAATGTTTTCAAAATACATGTATGCCAAAAAAAATAAAAATGAAATAACACCACAGATGACGCTACCACATTTATGCATAACTTCATTTACTATTTCAGACGATGACTCTAGACAACAAAGAGCCTGCTACAACTTCAGAGAAACTCGCCGCAAAGATCCCAAACATTATCGGACTTGCTCCAAAATAACTTTCCCATAGTTTTTGCTCATCGTCGAAAATATGTTTATTATTTTAGTGACCTCAACCATTTGCCGATGCATCAGTTATTTCTCCTAGGCGATGTTCTACTGCCACAACACGCTTTAGCTCACATAGGGCCATCCTTGTTGGTTTGCTGTGCTCCAACCCAAAAAGTTTTAAGTGGGTAGGTAGGACCTCTTTTTTCTCCCATTTTTGCTCATGTGAGATAGGCATTCTCCTCATGTGAGATAACTCTATCTTACATGACATGTGACTTATAACGCCATGACGTTACGTCAACGTCGCCTTATTCTGGCATTAAATCAGCAAAGTCATTGATTTTATGCCGGTAATAAACACATAATGGGAGAAAAATAATCCATCATGAGTGATCCATATGAGATAGAGAAATCTCACCCGAGGGTCAGAATTGTAACCAGGGACGAGGCTCTGCCGAGTGCCTGGTTGCAATTCTGATCCCGAGGTAATAAACACATAATGGGAGAAAAATAATCCATCATGAGTGATCCATATGAGATAGAGAAATCTCACCCTCGGGATCAGAATTGCAACCAGGCACTCCTCGTCCCTGGTTACAATTCTGACCCTCGGGTGAGATTTCCCTATCTCACATGGATACTCATGATGGATTCTTATATTCTTTTTTTACCCAAGTCCTCTGACAGTTGTGAAAACATTTTACAAACATAGTGTCCTGTCTGTAGTATACATACCATCTGTTTTAATGTGTCTCATATTAGTTTTTACGCTTTCAGTTTAGATAGATTTATGATATAATAAAAAATAAAATTAACACTATATATACCCGATATTGGTGAGTTGCGACACGATCCTGAAAAAACTATAAAAAAAGAAAAGAAAGTTCTCTATTATAAAATGTTAAAAAAAAAGCTGGGTAGCTGCCTTTTTAGTGGGTAGGTTGGAGCACAGCAAACAAACAACGTTTTACGGATGCCCTAGTCTGGAAGATGTGCACTGTGATGGACGGCTCGGAGAATTGGTCATATTTGAAATAATTTATTGCATAATTGTATTTAAGATTATGAAAGTAGATAAAATGTTAAAATTTTAATCCAGATGTTTCTTTTGTTTTGAAATCTTTAGGGAATTTCGTTTCATGAAATTGAATCTTTAGAATTGCATTATTTTCAGTAAAACAAAACACATAGAACTACAGCATTATGTGAACTACTGCGTTATGTAAAATACTGCGTTATGTAAAGTCCATTGTCGTCCAGATGGTAAATATGGGGAGATTGAAACCTTCTTGCCGCTCACTGCTGCAGTTTCGAACCTTACTTGGAGCTCAACTTTAAGTATGAAAATTCTTACAGATGGTGGGAGGTATAACGCTGTACCCAGGAACAAATGGGTGGTCTGCCTCCGCCACTACAGCGTCATACAGAGCCTAAAATGTGCAGAAAAATGACATTAAACACCAAACAAACAAATCAGATCGGGACGTAAACTGGGTAATCCTGTGTATCGGAGTCCGTCCTAAAAGCATGTTGAATGATCAGTAGAAATCTGTTTGATAGTTCGAGTAGACACGGTTCCCCAGACTCCTGTGTATCCTTCCCCTCTCTCCGAGGCAGCTGGACATCAACAATGTGTTGATGAGCCATTAATCAATAATTCAATTCCAGTGTAAGGGTTCAGTTCAATAAACCAAGACAATTTAACTACATATGAATAAAGAAGGAGGTACAATAGTATTGCACTGAGCCCTCGATATGTTGCTTTATTATCTATTACCCAAGAGCCTCCGTGGTTGAGGGTTAACGACGTTGCGTTGTAAACCTTCTCGCCTCTCATCGCTGCTGGTTTTCGAATCCCACTGGGAGCTCAACACATGAGAAAGTATCACTTCTTGCGGATGGCAAGAGGTGTACAGTACTGGTTCAACTCAGGAAAAATGGGGTGGTCTGCCTCTACCACAAACAAATTGACCGTCATATAAAGCCTAAAATGTGCTACAAATGACGTAAAGCCCCATTCGAACAAACAAATATCTATTACCCTTTAGTTAAAGAGGTTTTCTCGGGCTTTTTCCAGAAAATTAAAAAAAATCAAATGTTCTAATTGCAATGTAAAGGTTTAGTTTAGTAAAACATTGTAAAAATGATAAAAATGTCATATCTATCACAATATGATGTAAGCTGTGTGTTGGTCACGTCTAAAATTTGAAATCACCATAGATTTTGAGTGAATCAGGCTTAAATGCTTTAATTAACCATCACATTCATGAGAGGGTGATCGTAAGAATAGGTTCACCCTTCGGATATTGATTATCACCCTCTATTTTATCAGTATTTGCCGGATTATTTTTTTTCAGAAAGTTGCTATGAATGTTATATCGTTGGATTGGAAATAAGGTAACTAAGAAATTGAGTGGTAGTTTATTGAAGTCGGTCAAGTACTTTTGAAGTTATGATGAGTTAAAAATAGCAATTTCACCATACTGAGCTGATGACGTCACCGAAACAGCGAGTATCAAAGTTGCGCATGTGATAATATTATTACTATCACCCTGCGATTTACTACCACACTGTACTATCACCCTTGCGTAAGATAGTAAGAAATTACTCATTGTTGTCTATGGGGATAAATTTAGCATGGGCATTTATGTGAGGTATAATAATGATACATATTACTGTGCAGAATAAATTTCCTTAAAATAAAGAGGTCGTTTTAGGGTCATTCGTTATGTTTGGACTCTTTAGAATAGTAAATATCATTATTTGTCAATTATAAGTTGGACCTTTAACTCCACCGCTAAAATTCTTTGCTCAATCACACCATACACACACACACACACACACACACTACACGCACATTCCACCCCAACCTCCCCAGTCACTTTATAATATTGTGTGCACATATTCACCGAGAACGCAATATCCCATTACATTTTAGAACATAATTCATAATATGTATTTATTCATAAAATGTTTTTTTACTTCTCTTTATTGCTTTCTATTTTGTTAGTTAACGCGTCTGTGAATGTTTTATTTTATAAAAACATTTATATAAATTGCCCTATTGACTATGTATGTATGTGGTTTAACGTTATTTTAAAAAAGTTTTACTGTTCAGATGGTGTCTTCTTGAAGCAATGCTCATTGAGAACCCCATTACACAATGACCCCCACCACACCCCACCCCAACCTCCCCGGTCAATAATGTGACACCGGCCGACCAGTCCCAGCAATACCCTTTATATGCTGGAAGTCAAGCAAGTGATGAAGTCTTTGGTGTAACCTGGCCGGAGATTGAAACTTAGCCAACACGTGTGTCCTATTTACTAGATTTACATACATTTTTAATTACTACCTCATTTCTTCCTCTTTCATCAGTATGACCTATTTATGTGTCGACGTGCCGTAAAACACCATTCATTCATTTATTCATTCTAGATCGCCAGCAGGATCAGAGAACAAGAAAAGCATGTGATCACATTTTTTTAAGTTGACATGAATACTTCTATATATTACACATATCGCTTTTACAGATTTATAGTTTTAGACTTTGTCGCCATTTTTATTTATCAGAGAAATAAAATGACAGTTATAAAATTATATTTAATGAGTTGATTATGTAATCCATCATAACATCGCATTTACAAATCGTTATGGGATGGTATGGTGGTAATATGGCGCCAACAGGAATGAACATTCCAGGCCCACCCTCCATTTACATCTACATACAAGTATGAAGAGTGGGCCTAGAACCTTCTCACATGCTGCAGAACTACAGAGTTGCTGCTAATTCTGTTGTAAACACTCCGTTTTTCGCTGGAGCCACATCACTGTTTTCTACCTCCACTCAAGTAGCACCTGATGCACTACAGGGGTGATGATGATGTTGATGATGATGGTGGTGGTGGTGGTGAAAATCCTTTACCGAACATGACACAATGGCAAAATGAACCACGGGTCATCAGGGTTCTCCACAGGAATATTTCCAAGCATAGTGGCAAGGAGCGCGTGCTGGCGGTGGGTACGGGAGTGGGTGTACCCCCTACTGTGTTCGATTTTTTTTGCTTTTAGTAACTGCCTGTATTTAAGGTGAGGCACTCTTGTGTGTGATATTAGTGATGTAAGCCATATAATTATATATTGATGATAATAAACAATAATAAATAATCCATGTTTAAAAAAATTTATTTAAAAGATTCATAAAAGTATTTAGTAAAATTAATAAGTTCATACACAATAACACAACATACACAATAATACAACTTGCACATCAACACAACATTCAAAATACATACTGTTTACAATAAACAATAATAAATATAAAACCATGTTTTAATACACGATGAAGAAGAAAACATATATACAAAGATTTACTATAAATAAGTTTATACACAATAATACAACATACACATCAACACATCATGCACACAATTCTAAAATAAATATAATACCATTGACTACACTATATTCATCCCTAGAAATAATACTTAAAAAATATAACCTTAACACACAAATAAACACAAATTAGCACATTCAATGTCTTGTCTTGTCTGGCTAACAGTTCATATTCTAATTCAGATGCTGGACCTTCTAGGACTGGCCTTGTGCCACTCTTCCACTGCCATGTCAAAGTCAAACTGTGATGGAGGTGGGCCCTGCATTGATACTGCCAGCAGGGCGTTGAGTACTCTGTTAC
This sequence comes from Cyrtodaria siliqua, assembly GCA_037043455.1. Classification (NCBI taxonomy): domain Eukaryota; kingdom Metazoa; phylum Mollusca; class Bivalvia; order Adapedonta; family Hiatellidae; genus Cyrtodaria; species Cyrtodaria siliqua. The sequence goes on along the minus strand of JAWPHD010009328.1, from coordinate 70,950 downwards.
TCAGAGTCGACCTGTGCTCCGTCTTAATCCTCTTGAGAGTGGAGAATCCTCTCTCGCAATCTGCTGTTGATGTTGGCAGAAGCAGACCAACAGCTGCAATCTTAAACAAATTGGGGTGTGACACATGTAGCTCCTTCGTTATCCATTCCATGTTACTGTCAGCTGACCGGTTTTCATTCTTGGTGACCTCCCTCACTTGTCTCCACTCGATCATTGTTGATTCTTCATCCAGGTTGAAGTGGCGGGCCAAGGTCTGAAGAGATATACATAAATAATGTTATATATAATAATATATAATTGACCAACACACTTAATAATAGTAATTTCTGAATTATTTGTTTTATTTTCTTAATTATCTTTAGTATTTTTTTTCTCAAAATATTGACAAGCTTTGAAGTAAACAGATAAATAAACAGATAATTACCTTCATTTCTTCATTTCCATAGCTGTCCAAGTCATCTTCATCCTCTGGAAAGTCTGCAGTATTGAAGTGTGAGAAGTTCTCGATCAGTGGTAGGTCTGGAAATCGGTCTCGAATGTTCTTCTCCAGATTGTCCAGAAACTTGTTGTAGACCTGTGGTCAAAAATAAAATATATTAAATACATACATGTCACAACACTTCTGAGTTTTCTTAAATTGAGTACGTAATTAAGAATGTATATTTTATGCAAAATATGCTAAGATGGTGCACATTGTTTTAAGTAATATTAATTCATAAACTTACATTGGTCCTGTGGTCATTGAGCTGGTCTTCTGTTGGAGTTCGTATGTTGAACTGCTGCTCCTGAAGTTTGGTGATGGTGTCTTGCAGTGCCGAGTAGTTTGCAGCTGGATTCTGTCGCAGCTGTTGGAGGATGGAGAGTGTCCCATTCACCAGTGGTCTCACTGTTGTGTAGACTGCATCACGAGCCTTAAAAGAAAATAGTAAACATATTTAAAAAATATTAAATGAATGCTGTATAACAACTAGAAATTACCAAATAAAATGACAAAAATATTCTTTTTAACATTAAGTGTGCAGAGTCCATAATACAGGAGAAATTTAATTACTTCTTTTTTACTTATTGAATTACTGCTCACAGTATTTTATTCAATTAATATCTATTGCATACATAGTAATAAATATAGTTACATGGAAATTGTAAGTACCTGCATTGCTTTTGAGAGACAGGACATATGGGGAAGGATGTCACACATCATCAGTAGCGATCCCACAAACTTGTACGTCTGCACAAAGACTGATAGCCCCATTGCCTGTGCATCATTTCGTTCCTGTGCTTCACGTTCCAAACTGCTGATTACCGCTGGAAGGCACTTCTTCAGGGTGCTGGTAGCCTGGTCATCCTTAGCCTGGGTGATCTTCAACGTCTTGTCGTCATACAGCATCTGAATCTGCTGAAGAGCTGCCGTTCGTACTGGACTGTACTTGTAGAAGCGATGAAGCTGATCCAGAATGTCTTTACATGTCTTTAGGTAGGTTATGTCTTTTGTCGACTGCGACACTGCCAAGGCCAGACGATGAGCCACACAATGGTTAGATATGATGTGGGGTACCTCCTCTCGTAGCTTGGCACAAACACCATTCTTTCGTCCAAGCATGACGGACGCCCCATCACTTCCTATCGCACACATCTTATTGAGTGGAAGATTAACATGTCGAAGGTACTCCTTCAGTGCTGTGACTATGGTGTCTGCAGTGCCGTTATGAAGAGGAATCATCTGCAGGAATTCGGTATGGCTTCTTCCATCCTTCATGTATCGCCCATATACAACCATTTCCTTAATGACTCATTACAGAGTTGTTGCCCTTGAGTAGAAGATGTGAGTGTCGGCTTGTTTATACATTGACATTAGCAACTTCCATCAAATTTACAAAACTTTTGGTTCCATAAATATGGGGGATACGTTTGACAATGAGCATAATTTATTTACTTGTTGCTGGCATTCACATCTTTTACTCCACAAGAAGTAATGCTTGAAAAAAAACGTACACGTTTGTTTATCTTGTTCATGTAGCACTGGAAAACAAAATAAGCAATTCCCAGGAGCGTAGCTCCAGAAACGCAGCTGCTTATACAGAATTTTGCCGAAATTTATTCTTCTACAATAAATACTGAAAAGGGGATCCCTTGAAAGTAAAAAACACAAACAAGAGAGAAAAGTAGCCAATTCCGTTTGAGTCTATTCATGAGAAAGTATTTTATTTTTACTGTATTAAAAATACAGCAATTTCAGAGGCTCTCAACAGGATGTTAAGGACTCTGAATTGGGTGAAATGCCGTCTCGGAGCATCTAGATTTTAAAAGAAATCAGATGGAGCATGCCTCCCGAACCCAATAGCCATTCGCGGCTTCGCCATTAAACATGCCACTTAGCCTGCCTATACATCCTAGCTACGCCCCTGATTCCCGGTTGACATGTACAAACACCTGATTAAGAGTTTTGTACATTTTGTATTCTATTAATCCAACTCAGTGTTTGAATCACAGCTCTCTCCTGCTGGTTTTTCTGATAATTTTCACAGTATCGCAGCCTATAAATCCCCTTCTATATTGAGATGTCTTTCAAATGATCAGAAAACATATCTTCTAGAATTGTCTGATACTTAATGAATTTATAGATGCTGTTTCGAATTCCATCGGGAGAATCGAGGGAAATCGTGAGAAATGTTCGAATCTTACAGATGGCTGAGGTATACAGTTTTGGTTCTACCCAGGAAGATGAGGGTGATCTGCCTCCACCACTTAAACAAATCGACCGTCATATATAGCCTTCATTGTGCTGAAAATGACGTAAAACACCATTAAACATTATGAATTCATCGTACAGCATTTTTTAACATTCTTACATATTGTATTTGGTAAAATTCTGCCTTAGTTTTGTTGTACGCACTAAACTCAGTTATTTCTTCTATCTGTACTGAAAAGTAGATAAAAAAGTTAAACAGGATATGTAGCATTCAAAGACCAGTCAAAACAAAAACACGCCTCAAAACTAACAACAATTACAAAGATAAATAAGCTGGAAGATATGTGACATCACAAACATAAAATGGCCGACAACAGGGCTACCTTCTTAGAATGGTTAGTGGCAGATAGGCCGCTGGGGGTTTAAACATGATTCTGGGGTGCACCAACCTCACACTTACCCTACCATCATCCCAATTGACCAAGCAGTGTTAATAAAAAAATCCCGTCAGACTTTATCCTTTGAAAAAAGAGGCAGCATAAATAGAGAATGTAACGCACAGATGATCATGTATATATGAATATCAACACACAAACACCTAAACAGCCAAAATGTGTTTAAATTGTTCAGGTAACTTGTCTATTTCATTTCTATAGCTCGACCAATACACTGTATTTGATATATAAGTAATTTTCTTAATGTACTGTATCCATCAAACCTAATTGCTTAGCATTTTATAGCAACTCCATCTTTGCCTCATATGCTTGTCCTTCTCCATTATTTTTCCCACCCTGGTACACCCCTCCCTATCGGTGCAGTATTTGGGTTCAGCCTCTGTGGATTTGTAAAGTTCTGTGACATAATTATTTTGTTTATTCACCTTCAGTTCCAAAATAACAACAGGAACTAGGTGAATCATTGGCAGAAATAATTCCTAATACAACTTCCTCAGTGCATCTAAAGAAATAAACTATTGAAGTAAACCAAGGGAAAAAAGTGCGGCCGGTACGGGACTCGAACCCCGTGACCCCTCGCTTACAGGGAGAGTGCTCTATCAACTGAGCTTACGGGCCACCGGGTACCCAATATCACAACTTGGGATGCTCTCGGGGGAACTAGTGTTGACAATGAATTTAGACAATGTATCATAAAACTGTGCGGTGCTGATGTACTGATGACGTACAAAACACATTTTGCAGAGGAGTACTTAAACCGTATGCGTGATTTTGAGACGAAGAAAACGAATTTTAAACGCACAAAGGAAACCTTGTATTCACCTTTCGTTTTCATATTGGCATGTGTTCAGAATGTCCAGAAGTCAAAATTTTATATTTGTTGATTTGCTTCTTAAATATGTTCTTACAATAAAGAGGTCCATTTGACACTCTGGGTGTACTCCAACTATTAAAGGCCTTGAAATAGCAAACCCGTACGCGTACTGGGCTCTCCTCTCGACCAATCCCCTTCGTGTGTACCCTATCATTACGGCTCCCTTCATCACCGCCAATCTCGCATCGGGTTCAAGGATGACTGTTTAGTCACTCATCTCTGATTGGATTATCTCCCTTAGATATGGTGATTCGTAATATCCCCCAACCAAGACCAGTATGTTGAATACCTCCAACCAAGACCAGTGTGTTGATGTCTGGGTCGTTTGTTTCTTGCAGAATAGATTTGAGAAGTTTGATAATCCCATCGATAGATTTGTTGAAGAAATGCACCACAATTGGTTGAAACATAATTTGCTGAACACGGGATAGCGGCACCAAGGTCTTAAAAAGTGAAAGGGGAGGAGTGTAGTGATATATATGTCACGGATGTTTCCGTCTTCATTTATCTCATGGACACAGATATCGGCCGTCCCTCCACCGAGATCAGCCAAGGTGTACTTACTTCCAGTAGAAACCCTCTGCAATTCAGCAGTTCCGTCGGCGCTTTGTGACGTTTCTGATAGTTGTGCACTACAAAATAACGAAGCAGCATCTGGCTCCAAAACAAGACGTAACTGATCACCATCTATCCCAGAGTTGCATGCAGCCTCTCTATAAATTGTCTGGCTGAGTCAGACCAAACAGTCGGAATGGTAATCATCCACTGGATCTGCCGCGCCTCAATTCCTTTTTTAGTTTGACATATTAAAGTTTTCTCAAATGCTCTATAACCATAGTGATGACCAGCATGGCTGACACTGGATGCCCTTCTAGGTTTAGATTGTCGATTCTCTTGTTAAATCTTTAGTTGTGTAGAGTGCCATTTTGAATCGTTGAAAATAAATTCAATCTTGATGTTTATCGTCCTCTAGTAAGCGTGCATATTTTTCCTCAGCATCATAGCCAAATGAATGGAACGTTTTATCTGGGCTGAGAAGAACGGTTGTTGGTACGTGATTCTTCGGAAGGGCTCCACCTGTTGCTGAGGTAAAGATCTTCTGGTAGGCATGGCAGTACGAAGACGCAAAATCGTTATATTTTGTACCGAAGTCTATAGCAGCTACCACAACACGATTCTTTTCTGTAGCTACATTTCCCATATTGTTTCCCTATATCACAGGAAAAATATCTAGACATGAAATTCTTGTTTTACATATGTGATACATATGCATTCCACATATGTATTTCATATGAAAGTAACACATATGTAATACATATGAAAATATATTTTAATAAAAAAAAGGATGTTAAACCATTTTAAACCATTTTATTCACTATTCTACCATTTCAAAAAAAACAAGATGTATTTCAGGTATAAGAATTTCATATGAAATACATTTCACACGTGGTAAAGGTGTATTATTTTAACATATATGAGATACATATGTAACACATATGTATCATTTACATTAATAACATGATGTATATATGAAAGAAAAATGCAAATAATATGAAAGTAATACATGAGGGTACCGACCCCCTTTTCGTACGCCGGATTCCGACCCATATTAGCGAGTATTCCGTACGTCGGGTTGTGGTACGCCGTACGCCGACATCGCAGTTTTTCATACGCGTACGCCGTATTTTTTTCCATCCAAAAAATTTAAAGAGCACCTAGATTTCAAAATTTTCCGGGGTGGGGGGCATGCCCCCGGACTATAGATTTTAGTATTGTTTTAGATTTCCTGAAGGAAATCAGACTATATAAATCATTATAATATGTTCTTATATATATTTACTTATTTATTTACCCGTTGACGGGCATTTTTTGACTTACATATATAGTTTATATTACTACCATATCATCCCTTATTTGTTAATAGTTTTATCTTTATATATTTACATTAATTTTTAATTACTACTTCATTTGTTCATCTTTCATCATTTTTTGCGCACAATATGACCTATTTATGTGTCGACGTGCCGTAAAACACCATTCAATGAAACAATTACAGAATTATGGCCCTTTGTTTGACTTAGAATGTAGGCGGGGTATTCATCAGCTTCAATACTAGTCTAGTTGGCTTTAACTTCAACTTCAACTTCTTTATTTCACTTAAGTTCATATATATGAACAGCATAAGCAACATGTTACAAAACACATTTACATATGAATGAATGGCGACAAATCATCACAAAGGGAAAAAAACACAAAAACGTATACATCAGGAAACGACTGTAACAATGAAGTGTGTAGATGTCTTTTCAATGTATCAGTATCTACTTAAAAATTGCAGGTATTAATGTTATAACAATAATAATAATAATAATAGATTTGAAAACAATGGTATAGGTAGTTGACATGATATGATACTCCTGTCTATATTCACAAATCTAACATGTTAACGTTATTAATCAATATTTATTATATACCGTCCATTGAAATAGTGGATTTTATGATTAAAATAAAACCTTATATTTTCATTGTTTATATTTCACATGTGATATTTTCACTCAAAATGACGCATGCAACTGTTGACGTTGTTTACTTTGTTGACGTTACTGACGTCATTGTTTTGGCGCATTATGTTTTTTCTGCATAAATTTCCAGGTTATGAGTAGATCTATAAAATAAATAGAATATTTGTTGGTTTGTCGTGAATATAGGATTTATTTTCTTCTCAAAGTGAGATAACTCAAATATTTTCACTCGTGCTAAAGCACTCGTGAAAATATAAGTTTTCTCACTTCTCAATAAAAATAAATCCTATATTCACTCAAAACAGACAAATATCCTCTATATATGTTTAAACATATAAATATTATTATTTTCAGATTGTAACAAAATCTCTACAGCGGCTTAATATTTATTCAATAAAGTAATATTGTCTAGATTTTATTTTAAAAGTTATAACATATATTCAACAGGATGAACAGTGACGCTACTAAAACTATGACCTGATTGACGAATCCATAAAAGTTCGATTCCGTGAGCATAAATATAATGCAGGCAATCCGAAAAAGTTAAAGAATTACCTGTACCAACACTTTCGTTAGACATGTCATAACTGTTCAACCTGTTGGATATATAATTTATGATAATGATGCAACCAAAAACTTTAAAATAAAAGCTAGACATATAGCAGAACTGAAGTGGATGCACAACTTTCAAACACCATGCCTTAATGATAATATCTATCAACAATATTTATCAAAGGATCCTTATATTGACATTTTTGCTATATTTTCCATTTGAAAGCGTAAATCTAGCCATTCTAGGTCTCATGGTTGTAGACGTAATGGTAACATCAAACGGAAATCACGTATTACAATGTCAGTCGCTGATTTACATACTATTTTTAAACAGTCTGGAAAGCACTCGATGCTCGATGCTTTCTTGTCTCACCTCTCTATCCATTTCTTCACTTAAGCTGATTGACGAAGAAACAGATAAATTGTTCGAACAGATCCTTTGTATAACACTGCTTCCATTATTCAAAGCTATATGCAGCATGTTCTCCGACCCCATATTGACATGGTTTTATGAAACAACTTGCGATCATTTTGATCGTAAATCAATTTCTTAAATGCTTCACTATAAATAACAATTAATTTTCATATAAATCCGATTTCATTTCATTTTCTTATCCATATGATATTTCTGCACTACGTGCACACATAATTGTCTACATTGAATGATTAGGTGAAAAAAGGTGAACGACTTTAAAATTTGAGACGTATCGTAAGATGTTTAATAAAACAGGTCCATGATCACGTCAGACATTTTCTAAAATTTCTTTATCTTAATAAGGGCATTGATTTTATTGATATACCAAGTATTTTTCGAGATAATCGTATTTTTGATTCTATTCCGAAATATTAAAAAAAATCCGAAAAATTCCGAAAATCCTATAATTTGTTATAAGTACAAAAAAACAATTAGAAATATGATTTTCAACTACAACAAATTAGTGTCTGAGCTTGATATAGTAAATAACACTCCTAAGGAATGCGAGTGTAGAACATCTAAATTTGGTATGCTCCGGCCGGTCATGCCATTACTGGTAATTTTGATATTATAGATAAACGTATTCGGCATTTATTTTCTAAAGGTCCGAAGAATAGATTGCCTTCTGTGATTGATTCTAATGCATGCCGTGGTCAGATCTTCCAATCCACTGGATTTTAGTATTAAATGGTGTCGTAGAGAAGCTGCTGACCATAACCTTTCTACTTGGAAAAATACTATTTTAACATCATAGATACTCGTATTAACTTCTATACGGCTACTGACCCCTCCCTACTTGCCCCTAGACCTAGGTTTTCATTTCGTAATTTAAAATCGGGAATCGAGGAATTTCATAATAAGTTTGTTTTAGTTCCTGCTGATAAAGCAGCTAATAATATAATTATTGTTTGACGTCTCCATTACGTCAATGTTTTATCTCAGGAACTCGGGAGTACTAATTCGTATACTCCAATGCAATCTACTGAGGATAATGTTGTTTTGATGCATACCACTCAGTGAAAGATTTTCAAGGCTGGAGTAGACGAAAAGTAAAACAGACTTCAAACGATGTACTGGATTCCCAAATTGCAGAAACAACCATATAATGCCCGTTTTATTTCCAATTCTAGTTCTTGCACCACTACAAATATCTCCAAACTTTTAACATCTTGTCTTACTGCCGTTAAAGATCACGTTGAACAATATTGTGCTAAAGCTTCCGAAAAATGCTATTTTCTGCCTTGTGAACACTCTAGCACCCTCATTTATTATTTGATCTTTATCAACCTTGCGCGGATTGTTAATATCAATGAAAGCTTGGACAATTTCAAAAACCAGCCACATCGGATCAGTAACACCGGAGTTTTGGCCCTTATTTTGCTGAAAAATGCCGTTTTAAACCTTGTGAACACTCTAGCATCTTTGATTATTATTTGATCTTTACGAAACTTTGCCAGTATCTTTATATCAATAAAAGCTAAGAGAGGTTCAAAAACCAGCCAGATTAAAATTATTTCACCGGAGTTATGGCCCTTGTTTTGTTTAAAAATGCCATATCGAGCCTTGTGAACACTCTAGCACCTTTATTTATTATTTAATCCTTACGAAACGTTGCCAGTGTCTTTATATTAATGAAACCTCGGATAAGTTCGAAAACCAGCCTGATCGAATTAATTTCACTGGAGTTATGGCCCTTGTTTTCCTGAAAAATTATATTTTCTGCCTTGTGAACACTGTAGCACCTTTATTTATTATTTGATTTTTACCAAACTTGTACAGATTGTTAATATAAATGAAAGCTCGGACATGTTCGAAACCAGCCAAATCGATTCAGTAACACCAGCGTTATGGCCCTTGTTTTGATGAAAAATGCCGTTTTAAGCCTTGTGAACACTCTAGCACCTTCGTTTATTATTTGATCTTTATGAATATTTGCCAGTGTCTTTATATCAATCAAAGCTCGGACAAGTTCGAAAACCAGCCAGATGAGATAAATTTCACCGGAGTTATGGCCCTTGTTTTGCAGAAAAATGCCATTTTCTGCCTTGTGAACACTCTAGCACCTTCATTCATTATTTGATCTTTACCAAACTTGCACGATCTTAAGTCTTAAAAAATGTAAGGACTGCCAGTAGAGCGCTTCAGGCCCTCATGGGCCTCTTGTTAGCTCTACTGGCCGAATGCCAGCAGAGCTTATGCGGTGACGAGTTGTTCGTCGTCCGTCCGTCGTCCGTTAAGTTTTGCCTTGTGAACACTCTAGGGCCTTCATTATTAATCGAATCTTTACAAAACTTTGCCAGTGTTTAGATACAGATATAACGTATATTTCTATTTATTATTTAAGGTGTAAGGAGTTCCTGGAATCCTACTTTTAAATGCTTTCTAGTCTAGGCTCCTAATTCTTTAACTTGTAGAAAGTGGTGACAAAAAGGAAAGTATAGCCACAGGAGGCCCTGATAGTCTAATAAAACCTGATTAAAAACTTGGCTCCAGTTTCACCAAGTCGGCTCTGATTATTATCGTTTGGCAAAAAGTGCTAGTACTCTCCTTTGCATCGGTTATAAATTACTATGTAATATTCTATTCTAACTTATTTGAAACAAAGTAGTAAATACGTCCACTAACTAGGCGCATAAAGTGGTAGCAAAAAGAAAAATATAGTCAGGAGGTTCTGAGTTTGATTACTACATATGTAACAAATGTGTGGTATAAAAGCGAATAAAGACTAATTTCCAATAAAAAAAATAAAAATATTGGACCTTTCCATTTTAAATCATGGACTGTCCATTTTAAATCAGGGCCTGTCCATTTTCAGAAGCAACAAGCCCTGGGCCTGTCTCTTAAAATAATTGCCTGTGAGCACTGACATACATTCGAAAACCAAAACCGACGCGTTTGCAAAAAATAATTCCGTCCCAAGCATTTTTAAGTACAAAAAAAATCTCATGTTCTAAGCATCAACATTTTATTTTAATACGCCAGACCTGTAAAATTTAACATAACCTTTAACCTCACCAAGAAGACAGACACTGTTCAATCTTGGCGACTCTCAGGACCTTCAATCCTTTGATTTTGTTTTGCTTTTTGATTTTCTCATAAGAAACCTTGGTTCTTTTTTCTTTAACTGGGATCTTAGGGGGCCTTGTAGGATCACTTTTACATAGAGTTATCGGGAAGAACTTCAAAAATATTCTTCTAAGAAACTACAAGAGATAAAGGTTAATATTTTTTTATTTATTATCAGCTTATGGATCTTCAACCAAGTTTATTTCGTCGGTGTGTTCTTGGGCAAGACTCTTTTCCTTAGCCTCGTCCGTCGGATGGGGACGTAAACCGGGCGGTCCCGTGTATCGGTCTATCCTCCGAGCACGTTAAAGAACCATTGGAATCATTCGATAATACGAGTAGGGCACGGTTCCCGGATTCCTATGTTTCCTTCCCCTCTCTCTGGGGCGGCTCTAAATAACCTATACTGTGGTGATGAGCCGTTAAACAACATTCAATTCAATTCAAATAATTGAATTCAAATGGTGACACTGGGCTCAAATTTGGTCCCTCCCCAGTGGTCACAGTTTTACATAGACTTATATAGGGTAAAACTTCAAAAACCTTCTTCTCTGAAACTATAAGAGCCAAAGGTTTAATATTTTGTATTTAACATCAGCTTATTGTCCTCTACCAATTTTGTTCAAATGGTTATCCTGGGGTCAAAGTTTTACATAGACTGATATATGGAAAAACTTTAAAAAAACAACTTCTTCTCTGAAACTACAGGAGCTTAAGGTTTAATATTTTGTATTTATTATCAGCTTATGTTCCTCTAAAAATAGTGTTCAAATGGTGACCCTGGGATCTAATTTGGCCCCGCCCAGGGGTCACAGTTTTACATAGACTTATATATAGGAAAAAACTTTAAAAACATCTTCTTCTCTGAAACTACAAGAGTCAAAGGTTTAATATTTTTTATTTGCACTCAGCTTATTGTCCGCTACCAATTTTGTTAAAATGGTGATCCTGGGGTCAAATTTGGCTCCACCCCAGGGGTCACAATTTTACATAGACTGATATAGGGAAAAACTTTAAAAAAAACACTTTTTCTCTGAAACTACAGGAGCTAAAGGTTTAATATTTTGTATTTATTGTTAGCTTATGTTTCTCTAAAAATATTGTTCAAATGGTGACCTGGGGTCTAATTTGGCCCCGCCCACACTTATATATAGGGAAAAACTTTAAAACATCTTCTCTGAAACTACAAGTCATAGGTTTAATATTTTTTATTTACACTCAGCTTATGATGGTCCTCTATCAAGTTGTTTGAATGGTGACCCTGGGGTCAAATTTGGCCCCTCCTCATGGGTCACATGTTTTACATAGAGTTACATAGGGAAAAACTTTAAAATAATCTGCTTCTCTGAAACTGCAAGAGCCATAGGTTTAATATGTTGTATTTACCATCAGCTTATGGTCCTCTACCACCTTTGTTCAAATGGTGACCCTGGAGTCAAATTTGGCTCTATCCCCGGGGTCACATGTTTTATATAGACTTATATAAGGACAAACTTAAAAATCTTCTTCTCTGAAATAACAAGAGCCAAAGGTTTAATATTTTGTATTTACCCTCAGCTTATGGTCCACTACCAAGTTTGTTCAAATGGTGACCTTATGGTCAAATTTGGTCCCGCCCCGGGGTCACATGTGAAACTTGGTTTGAGTGTTTATATTAAAGAAAGTTTGATTTGTTTTAAAACCAGCCAAACTTGAGCCAAATACATCCCTCTCCATATCTCGGTAATTGAAGACAGTTTATATAAAACTAGTTTGATATTGCCATATCTGACACACAATCCTTCTACCCACCAACCCCTCCCCCCACCCGAACACACACACACACACACACAACACCCCACCATGGCCACCACATTGCCAGTAGAGCGATACAGGCCCTCTTGGGACTCTTGTTCTAGAGCTTGTACTCGAGTTGAGGACTTTAATATTCGTAATCTTTGTATAACTAAAAAGCTACTCCATCAGGGCTACCGTTACCATAAATTGAATTACCATCAACCATGTGGAATTTGTATAGATGACGCAGAGTGTAACCGAAGAGGAGAAATATTTATTTTAACTGTTTTCGTTAAAAGACTCCTGTAAATTTAAATGTAATACCATTCTATGAAAAGCGAAATAAGGGCCAATTAGTAATTATTAGAGATACTACGTTCAAATATCTGTTATTAATAATAGACGGACGGTTAATAGTGGTCCAAAATTCAAAACAAGTTTCTAATTCAAGATCACAAGGAAAATATAAGGAAAATCCTATTAAAATAGGCCAAAATGTCGGTGAACACAAAACCCTCAACATGGTATAAGTAACACATGTGTTTAAGGATGAAATTGGATCTATGAAAGTCATACAATCCCTGTGGGATGCAAAAATAACAATATTGTCTGGATGCAAGGTGAGACTTCTCACGGCCGCCACACGGCACAAACAACGTTATACGTGCTTTGTATGGAATTTTGTGGAGTTTGTGTACACGTGCTACTTAAACGGTGAAATAATAACAATTGGTTATTTTACTTCAAACTTGATAATAAATAGACCATAGAAGAAGATTGACAAGTCATAATGTATGTGTATATAAACCGTTCAATCCAATCCAAGAGAATGTCAGATATTTGAACAAGGTCTGAAGATTTGAAAAGAAGGATCAGTTCACGTAGGTGAATATACGTGTGTATTCGAGCAGGTTCAAAGTGCAATATGACAACGTAAACGATCTTAGATATAACAAGGAAGTTTAAATCAAATAAATGTGTATTGGATTTATAAATGACTTTTCAATACTACATCATTCTTGTGTAACCTTGAAAAAGCTGGGTGAATCCCGCTTAAAACGTTGGATTATTTAAAGTGTAACAAAGAGAACTGATTGTTATCTATACATTTTGGATTCATCAACTTAATATGACGTAATTATAACCTGCATACAAAGCAAAGTGTACGGTGAGAGGACTTTCGGAGTGTTCTCAATATGAAGCTAAATATAGAAAGTACGTATGTTGAAGAAATACTCGTTTATCTAGGAAATTTGAACAGTGATTTATTAGGTATTCCATTTTCAAGTGCGCCGTGGGATAATATGTAATATGTAACTCTATGTGTGAAGTCAGCAGTGATAGTCAGTTTATGTACAACAAAAATATGTTTTTTTTAAAGTAACACGAATACGAGACTGGTGTGGTGTTATCCAATGACTAGGCAACTCGCAATATGTGTATGCGATATATTTTGCACCTGTCCTCAATCTAGACCGTAATAGGACAATCTATCTATGGGAAAGTCAGTTTACATCGTCAATAGTAGGTCTGATGTACACACTGAACATTACAAAAAAGGACATAATTAATACAACAAGCAATATAAAATTATCAGTTGCTTGTAAATATGGCACATGTTTTAGAGAATAATCGTGTTGTGGTAGCTGCTATTGACTTTGGTACAACATTTACCGGGTATGCGTTCTCATATTACCATGACTACCAGAAGATCTTTACCTCAACAAAAGGTGGGGCACTTCCAAAGGATCGCGTACCAACAACCGTTCTTCTCAGTCCAGATAAAACATTCCATTCCTTCGGCTGTGATGCTGAGGTAACATATGCACATTTACTAGAGGATGATGAACATCAAGATTGGTTTTATTTTCAACGATTCAAAATGGCCCTCTACACAACTAAAGATTTAACAAGAGAAACGACTATTTGCGACACAGCAGGGCGTCCGATGTCAGCCATGCTGGTCATCACTATGGTTATAGAGCATTTGAGAAAACTTGCAGAGAACATAATATGTCAAACAAAGAAAGGAATAGAGGCTTGGCAGATCAAGTGGATGATAACCATTCCGACTGTTTGGTCTGACTCAGCCAGACAATTTATGAGAGAGGCAGCAACCAAAGCTGGGATAGGTGAGGATCAGTTACATCTTGTTTTGGAGCCGGAGGCGGCTTCGTTATTTTGTAGTGCACAACTATCAGAAACGTCCCAAAGTGCCGACGGAACTGCTGAATTGCAGAAGTTTTCTATAGGATCCAAGTACATCCTCGCTGATCTCGGTGGAGGGACGGCCGATATCTGTGTCCATGAGATGATTGAAGACGGAAACATCCGTGAGATATATAGAGCTACTGGGGATGCTCTCGGGGGAATTAGCGTGGACAATGAATTTAGACAATGTCTCATAAAACTGGTCGGTGCTGTTGTACTGATGACGTACAAAACACAGTTTGCAGAGGAGTACTTAAATCTTATGCGAGATTTCGAGAACAAGAAAAGCGCATTTAATTCTTCAGCAGAAAAACTAGTCTTCACACTCAGTTCCAATTTCACCGACCTAGTACAAGATGAACATGGTGAATCATTGGGAGAAATAATTCCTAACACAAATTTCTCAGACCAACTTAAGTTCATACCAGGACGAAATAAACTATACATGTTTAAACCAACTGTGGAACAATTCTTCAACAAATCCATAGATGGGATTATCAAACTTTTTAAAGATATTCTGCAGGAAACAAACGACCCAGACATCAAAACACTAATCTTGGTTGGAGGATATTCCGAGTCGCAATATCTAAGGGAGATAATCCAGTCAGAGATGAGTGAATTAACAGTCATTCTTGAACCCGATGCGAGATTGGCAGTGATGAAGGGAGCCGTAACGATGGGGTACAAACCAAGGACAATCGTCGAGAGGAGGGCTCAATACTCTTACGGGTTTCATGTTGCAGTGCCATTCATAGACGGAGTACACATTGAGTGTCAAAAGATCACACGAGAGGGGCGTGTTTTGTGTGGAAAAATATTTCAAATGCAGATCAGTAAAGGTCAGATTTTGTCTTATGGACAAGTATTCAAATCAGAAACAATTAGCCAAATGAAATTGGAGCAGAGAAAAAACATATTATATATACAGAACTTTACAAATCCATAAAGCCTGACCCCAATTACTGCACCGAGGAGGAGTGTACCTTGGTGGGAGAGATAATTATGAAGCCACCATCAGGAGGGTGGACAGATCTGGTGGAAATTGAGACACATCTTATAGTGGGTGAGACTGAGTTAACTGTGAAGGTGTTTAACAAGTCAACAGGAGAGGAATATGAGGCAACGATGGAGTTCTTATAAAAATGTTCAGCAAATATGTTAAAATATATTCAGAAAGTAACTTAGTTAACTAAGCTTTACGCAATGAATTGATTAACAATTAGAAAATATACCTGAATGATTTAAACACAACTATATTGAAGAGAAATAACTGAGTTTAGTTATTTATAATGAATCATAGGGTGTGTGGGGGAATCAAACACACTTGAGAAACTGTGTTAAAGGTTTCTGGTTGGATTTAAAGTAAAAGTTTACATGTATCACATCGCAATGAATTGATTGAGAAACTGAAACATTTTTGGTGGCATGTTTCATGAATATCAGTGTAGAAGAAGATTTATCGAACGTGTTTACTGTGAAGTTATGTCCAAAATAGTTGGCTTATCAGTTTAAGTGGGGACTGATTGACCAAGTTAACTGTGAAAATCTTCAAGAAATCGCCAGTAGAGGGTGATGAGTCAAACACGGAAAACATTGCTGTTTAGAAAATAGCGTTGGACGAACAAAATATTTAATGTACATATAGTTTCAA
The DNA here is from genome assembly GCA_037043455.1 of Cyrtodaria siliqua. Taxonomy (NCBI): domain Eukaryota; kingdom Metazoa; phylum Mollusca; class Bivalvia; order Adapedonta; family Hiatellidae; genus Cyrtodaria; species Cyrtodaria siliqua. The sequence continues at coordinate 54,679 of JAWPHD010009328.1, read as the reverse complement.
TGTAAAAGTCAACGTTTGTATTCTTAATCAAATTTATATTTAACATTTCTAAAAATCAATCGTTTGTGTGTGTGTGTGTGTGTGTGTGTGTGTGTGTGTGTGTGTTGTTTTTGTTTGTCAATGCATGTGAAAGTATTCACTACCAATTTTGCCTCACATAAGTATGACATGATTCTTTTATGATTCTCATAGCATAGCTTTGATGTGATAAGTTTGTAAAAAAAAAAGTACATAATTCTTTAATATAAAAATAAATATTGAAAAGTGGATCCGTTGGAAGCAACAGACACAAACAAGATATAAAAGTAAGACCTTTTATGTAAGAGTCTTATAAATATCGTATGAAAACCATATAAAAGTGAACAAATATTTTTTCAAGAAAATTTAAAACGTTAAAAATTATGATATATGATCCATGCTTGATCCATTCTAAAGGCTCTAAACATAATGAATGAGCCTAAAAATGATCCCTTATTTACAAGGAAATTCATTTTGCACAGTAATATAAGTATAGTATACAGTATATAAGACGCGCCAGGATTAATTTAATCATTTTCCGTCCGATTCCATTTAAACTATATGTTGAATTAAAATTATAGACCTGAAAAATAGGGTGTTAACATCATGTATTAATTGATATGACATTGTTATTTATCATGAATTGAAATATTTTTAAAACTTAAAATTCTGTTAGAAAAAGGTTGAAGCGCCTCCTTTAAAAACAGCTGTCGGATGACAGCACGCTCGACCTTTCGAGGTCTTGTCTATTTATTGAGCAACTAAGTTGAAAACGGGGCATAATTCTGCAAATTTCAAAAAAGACATATGACACTTGTTTGTAAGAGTTCATCTTATGATAGTGAATGCGTGTGTAAAGTTTCTGTCGAGCAGTTCCTGAGTATGAGCTTACCATTGAAAAAAGGTTAACGAAGAGATTGACTAAGGTCAACAGGGGAAATAACTTTGTCAAAATAGGTTGCAAAGTTATATGAATTGCGTATAGCACTATAGTATAGTTATCTATTGATAATGATTTATACGTGAAGTTTTATTGAGTTATGCCAGGCGGTTTTTGAGATATGAGCTTACCTAAAACAGTTAACCAAGAAATTGACTAAGTACAAAAAGGGGCATATTTTTGTCAAAATAGCTTGCAGAGTTATGGGGCTTGCTCACGGCATGTTATCTTAACTTACAGTTAACTTACAGGTCCGAGACCATACGTAAGCTTATTTTAAAAGCTTCTATAGGCCATTTTAATGTTTTTATTCTCCTTTTATTGTTAGTTTTTTCTCATTGGTACGGTATGTAGCAGTTGGAGTTAAATTTAATCTCAATGGACTTCCAGTGCTTGTTTAACTTACTCTTGAAGCTGTTTATACTTGGTGCTGTCACTACATGATGTGGCAAAGAATTCCATGTGTCTACTACCCTGTTCCCAAAGGAGTGTTTTCTGATTTCTAGTCTACTGTATTCTTTAAAAAGTTTGAGACTATTTCCCCTAGTTCTAGTTTTCAGTAGTGTATTATTGTTTATTTTGTCATAACTTTGCAGTATCTTGAAAACCTGGATCATGGCTTCTCTTTTTCTTCTGTATTCTAAGGATGGGAGACCTAGGTGTATTTACCTCTCTTTATATGTTAAATGACTGATATTTCTGACCAATACGCTGTACATTTTCAATAATAATTGTTGTTTTTTAGGTGAGGTGACCATACATTACATGCGTATTCAGGGTGCGGCCTAACAATTGATTCGTATAGATGCATAAAGATGATTTTTGGCCTACTTTGCCACTGACCGTTCCAAGGCGGTAGCTCTATTGTCAACCCTTTTGTGTTTGTGATGTCGTTTGCATTTATTATTACTTTTGCCTTCTTGTTTGTCTGTTTGCGTGATTGTTTCTGTGTTTTGTGATTGACTGTCCTCCTTGAATGCTACTTTCCCTGTCCGATCTTTTTACATTTCTTTATCCATGTATGTGAAGGTTCTGGCTATGAGTCCTACGTTTCGATTTGCTTTGTTTACTTTTGTAGTGATATGTTTATTGACTGTTAATTTACTGTCTACTATTACCCCAAGATCTTTTTCTTCTTGAATGTCTGTTATGGGTGTCCGTGTATTGTTTTGATCTTTTAAAAAATATGTTTCATTGATTTCTGATTTTCCTATATGAAGTCTTTTAAAATGCATTGTTTACGAATTTATTATCATACAACCATTTTTTTGAAACTCCTATTAAGGGCTATTCCATTAAAACATACCATGGACCCTAGGAAGCCAATTTAGTAAATATCTATGGGTGAATACTATTTTTGGAAATTTGGTTCTCTAAACTCAACGTTGCATCTATATTTTAAAAGTGCCTTCCTGGGGTCCCATGTATGTTTTAATGGAATAGCCCTAAATAAATACATATCATACGAAACGTTTTATATGAGAATTATATGTGTATCATAATATTCTCATATAAGAATAAATGCATATGTTTGTTTATATATATATACGTATTGCACAATTGCCTATTTAACACGAAATAATAAAACAAGTTTGTTTGTGTTTTTGCAAAAGTTTATTTCTTGTTACAAGCTATTTGCCTCCAAGATGAATATTTCAAGACAGTCGTAGTCGGAGATAAAATATAATTTTAATAACAGTTTAAGGCTATGATACATTAAAGTTTAAGGCTATTATAAATTAATTGCTTTATTTTCGTTTTTTAAGTTTATTATTAGTATGAACACGAAATTCTCCTTTAAAGGCACAGACCTAATTTGTTATTAGGTCTGTGTTTAAAGGCCAGATGTGATATTGTAATCAACTGATGTGATATTGTAATATTATAATCAACTGATGTTATATTGTGATCAACTGATGTGATATTGTAATATTATAATCAACTGATGTAATATTATAATCAACTGATGTTATATTGTAATCAACTGATGTAATATTGTAATCAACTGATGTGATATTGTAATCAACTGATGTAATATTGTAATCAACTGATGTGATATTGTAATATTATAAATAACTGATGTAATATTATAATCAACTGATGTTATATTGTAATCAACTGACAATACAATTATAGTACAGTTTATTGCAGCTTAATATACATGTGTAAACAGTTAATTTAAAATGAATCCAGTAAAAAGCACTGGGGCGAACCCAAACCACGATGATGGGCGAACAACATAGGGGCTGGCGGGCATGACAATATAGCGCTTAATATATTAATGGCCTAACTACATAAATTTGAATGTGTCAACAAAACCTGAAAACTTGAAACATTTCTATAAAATGTGGGTTGAACAAGACATGATGCCCAAGAAAACTAGCGTAGCAACTTATTAGGCCAAAAGGCCCGAGCCTGCACATAATTTTCACACGCATAGTTGAAACGTACAATAATAAAGTAATAGTGTGTGAAATCGTTTCCGTTGGGGGTTGGGGCGGCGACGTGGGGGTGAGGATGTGGAGGGGGCATGCTCCCAGACACCTCTAGAACACTTAATCATAAAACCTGCTTGTACCAAAAAGAGTATTTCTACTCCCCTGTCACTGGTCACACTAAAGATGTTACAGAAAAATGTGCATGAAATGAAGGTCCATAACTCTGTAACAACTAATTAAATCATGCTCATTGGCAGCTCATCCAACACATGTTTTGGCAAATTGGGTAAAATTTGCTAATGTCGAATCAAGAGCCATCACTCTGTAATACTTCCATCCACTATGCATCCATTGGGCCTCTGCTGACTCGGCCGATGATACTGGTTAGTGTTTTTTTATGAAATAGGTAGATATTATGGATGTCAAACAACAGTCTGCCTTTAAAAGCAGCAGTACATGCATGTGAGTACCACTAATTAGCCACTAATTAGCGCAATGCTTTTGATACTACTTGTAATATTTCAGACTTTGATTTGGAAGATCCAAACAGTTCACAATGGCGGCACATTCATAATGGCGATGTTATGAAAGAGATTGTTTGAATGTCTGTTAGGATGGTGAATAAACATATAGATATGGTAAAAATACGACATATGAACATTTTTGCACCAATATATGACATACTGTGTGGATTATTTAGTAATGTGTGGTTATTGTGAGGTGTGGATATTGTGAGTATGATAAGAGAGATGATTTTAATTTTGATTGTTAATTATCCCCACTCAGATGGAGATGGTCCCCAATCAACTACTTTTCAGTAATGATTATGGGATACATGGCAATCTTTTAATAAAAAATATATTAAAACGTCGCGTCATCGCGTAAGTTTTTCTACATAACTTTATTTATTCAGTCATTAATATTAATTATAAGAATAACATGTAGCGATTTGCTTTTAGCTCTACTGGTCAAGGGCCAGCAGAGCTTATGGGATGGCGAGTTGTCCGTCGTCCGTCCGTCGTCTGTTAACTTTTACCTCGTTAAGACGATATGGCCTTCATTTTTCGGATCAGTAACAGCATAGTTATGGCCCTTGACTTAGTTAAAAATGCTATATTTTGCCTCGTTAAGACGATAGGGCCTTCATTTTTCATCCGATCTTTACCAAACTTTACCAGATTGTTAATATCAATGAAAGCCTGTACAAATAAGATAACCAGCCAGTTCGGACCGGCAACAGCAGAGTTATATGCCCTTGATTTAGTTTAAAATGCTATATTTTGCCCCGTTAAGATGATAGGGCCTTCATTTTTCATCCAATATTTACCAAACTTTACCAGATTGTTAATATCAATGAGAGATCGGATAAGTTTGAAAACCAGCCAGATCGGATCAGTAACAGCGGAGTTGTGATCCTTGACTTAGTTAAAATGCTATATTTTGCTCGTTAAGACGATAGGGCCTTTATTTTTCATCCGATATTTACCAAACTTTACCAGGTTGTTAGTATCAATGAAAGCTCCGACAAGTTTGAAAACCAGCCAGATTGGACCATTTACACCGGAGTTATGGCCCTTGATTTTCTGAAATATGCTATATGTTGGCCTCATCAAGACAAAAGGGTCTTCATTTGGCCGGATTTCAGTGAAACTTTTCAGGGATGATCAGTACCAAGCCTAGTTGCACATATCGTCACCGAGTACCGGTTGAATGATTTTAGCGAAATTATAGCCCTTTAAAGGTTTTAATACACAAACTTTGTCCTGACTAGTTCTCCTGAACCCATGGCCAGATTTAAACGAAACTGTTTAGGGACGATCAGTTTCAGGTCTAGTTAGGCAAATCATCGCCGTGTTCTGGTTGAATGATTGTTGGCAGAGTTATGGCACTTTAAAGGTTTTAATACACTAATTTTGTACAGACTATTTCTCTTCAACCTCTGGCTGGATTTCAACGTAACTTGGCAGGGACGATCAGTATGTCGTCGCCATGTTCCGGTTGAATGATTTTTGAAAGAGTTATGTCCCATTATACATTAACTTTATCTTTAGCCAGTAGAGCGTCCACAGGCCCTCTTGGGCCTCTTGTTTTACATATTACCAACTGCTGATTATATTGCATCAATATTATATTTATGTCCCTTTAACTACAAATAATCAGTTTTGAATCTGAATGTTGTTTAATTGCTCATCCACATAGTATAGGTTATTGAGGATTCCACGGAGAGGGAGAGGATACATATGAATCCCGGAACCTGCCCTACTCTTACTAATTGCTCATCCAGACAGTATATGTTATTGAGGATTCAACAGAGAGGGAGAAGATAAATATATGAATCCGGGAATCTGCCCAACTACTACTAATTGCTCATCAACACAGTATAGGTTATATAGGCTTCCACAGAGAGTGAAAGGATACATATAAACCGGGAACCTGCCCTATTCTTACTAATTGCTCATCCACATAGTATAGGTTATTGAGGATTCCACAGAGAGGGAGAGGATACATATGAATCCGGGAACCTGCCCTACTCTTACTTATTGCTCATCAACACAGTATAGGTTATTTAGGCTTCCACAGAAAGTGAGAAGATACATATGAATCCGGGAACCTGTACTATTCTTACTAATTGCTCATCAACACAGTATAGGTTATTTAGGCTTTCACAGAGAGGGAGAAGATACATATGAATCCGGGAACCTGCCCTATTCTTACTAATTGCTCATCAATACAGTTTAGGTTATTTAGGCTTTCTCAGAGAGGGAGAAGATACATATGAATCCGGGAACCTGCCCTATTCTTACTAATTGCTCATCAACACAGTATAGGTTATTTAGGCTTTCACAGAGAGGGAGAAGATACATATGAATCCGGAAACCTGCCCTATTATTACTAATTGCTCATCCACACAGTATAGGTTATTGAGGCTTCCACAGAGAGGGAGAGGAAACATATGAATCCGGGAACCTGCCCTACTCTTACTAACGAATAGACTTTTATGGTGATGTGATTTACAAACTTCCCGTTTTATTGGGTTGACAGTAGGGTAAGTGTGAGGTTTGGTGCACCCTAGAACCTGGTTTAAACCCCACAGCGGCCTTTTTTACCACTGATCGTTCCAAGGCGGTAGCCTATTGTCAACCCTTTTGTGTTTGTGGTGTATTATTTGCCCTTTTATTCATCTTTAAATTTGTTCTTTGTTTCTCTGTGTGTTTATGGTTGACTGTCGGCCTAGTATGCTGCGTTTCCTGTTCGATTTTTATATCTATTCGTACGAACCTTGGTCATAATAACTTTCATACAATTTTTATTGATGTTGTTTATCATTTTACAATGCACTGCAAGTTTAGTGGTAGACCCATTTACAGTTCGCTCATTTCGTCATCTTTCATCAGTTTTTGCGCACAATATGACCTATTTATGTGTCGACGTACCGTAAAACACCATTCGTTTATTACAGTTCGCCACTATGCTTTCCTCTTTGATTGTTCGATGACCGGACAGATTGTGGACCGTATGATGACGTCTACCTAAATCCTTATAGGACGGTAGCGTTTGACGTTTGTCTTTAATCTTGTCGTGTGGTACCGTTAACTCTCTTGTTGCTCTGGCTTCTGCCAATTCATTGAGTACTTACTTTGTGGTTTTCTGTGCTTTTTTATATTATATATACCCGATCATTGATGTGTTTTACTTATATTACCTGTTAATGCTGCCTTGCTTGTTAGAGATATAACCTGGCGGGGATATCCTTATTTACACTGTCCCGTTTATTGGAATGACAATAAAGTAAGAGTAAAGTTTAAACCCCCAGCGTGGTGTCCTATATACTAGATCACCATGGTGTGACTTGGCCGGAGATTGAACCTTAGCTAACACAGTGGTGTCCTATATACTAGGTCACCATGGTGTGACCTGGCTGAAGATTGAATCTAAGCCAACACGTGGTGTCCTATATACTAGATCGCCATGGTGTGACTTGGCCGGAGATTGAACCTTGGCCAACACGTGGTGTCCTATATACTAGATCACCATGGTGTGACCTGGCTGGAGATTGAATCTTAGCCAACACGTGGTGTCCTATATACTAGGTCGCCTTGCTGTGACCTGGCCGGAGATTGAATCTTAGCCAACACGTGGTGTCCTATATACTAGGTCGCCTTGGTGTGACATGGCCGGATATTGAACCTTAGCCAACACGTGGTGTCCTATATACTAGATCGCCATGGTGTGACCTGGCCGGAAATTGAACTACCTTAGCCAACACGTGGTGCCCTATATACTAGATCACCATGGTGTGACTTGGACGGAGATTGAACCTTAGCCAACACAGTGGTGTCCTATATACTAGATCATCATGGTGTGACTTGGCCGGAGATTGAACCTTGGCCAACATGTGGTGTCCTATATACTAGATAACCATGGTGTGACCTGGCCGGAGATTGAACATTAGCCAACACAGTGGTGTCCTATATACTAGATCACCATGGTGTGATCTGGCCACAGATTGAACCTTGGCCAACACGTGGTGTCATATATACTTGATCATCATGGTGTGACCTGGCCACAGAATGAACCTTGGCCAACACGTGGTGTCCTATATACTAGATCACCATGGTATGACCTGGCCACAGATTGAACCTTAGCCAACACCGGGATGTCCTATATACTAAATCACCATGGTATGACCTGGCCGGAGATTGAACCTTGGCCAACACGTGGTGTCATATATACTAGATCATCATGGTGTGACCTGGCCACAGATTAAACCTTGGTCAACACGTGGTGTCCCATATACTAGATCGCCATGGTGTGACCTGGCCACAGATTGAACCTTAGCCAACACCGGGGTATCCTATATACTAGATCACCATGGTGTGACCTTGCCGGAGATTGAACCTTAGCCAACACGTGGTGTCCTATATATTAGATCACCATGGTATGACCTTGCCGGAGATTGAACCTTGGCCAACACGTGGTGTCCTATATACTAGATCACCATGGTGTGACTTTGCCGGAGATTGAACCTTAGCCAACACAGTGGTGTCCTATATACTAGGTCACCATGGTGTGACTTGGACGGAGATTGAACCTTAGCCAACACGTGGTGTCCTATATACTAGATCGCCATGGTGTGACTTGGCCGGAGATTGAACCTTGGCCAACACGTGGTGTCCTATATACTAGATCACCATGGTGTGACCTGGCTGGAGATTGAATCTTAGCCAACACGTGGTGTTCTATATACTAGGTCGCCTTGGTGTGACCTGGCCGGAGATTGAATCTTAGCCAACACGTGGTGTCCTATATACTAGGTCGCCTTGGTGTGACATGGCCGGATATTGAACCTTAGCCAACACGTGGTGTCCTATATACTAGATCGCCATGGTGTGACCTGGCCGGAAATTGAACTACCTTAGCCAACACGTGGTGCCCTATATACTAGATCACCATGGTGTGACTTGGACGGAGATTGAACCTTAGCCAACACAGAGGGGTCCTATATACTAGATCATTATGGTGTGACTTGGCCGGAGATTGAACCTTGGCCTACACGTGGTGTCCTATATACTAGATCACCATGGTGTGACCTGGCCGGAGATTGAACATTAGCCAACACAGTGGTGTCCTATATACTAGATCACCATGGTGTGATCTGGCCACAGATTGAACCTTGGCCAACACGTGGTGTCATATATACTAGATCATCATGGTGTGACCTGGCCACAGATTGAACCTTGGCCAACACAGTGGTGTCCTATATACTAGATCACCATGGTGTGACCTGGCCACAGATTAAACCTTAGCCAACACTGGGGTATCCTATATACTAGATCACCATGGTGTGATCTTGCCGGAGATTGAACCTTAGCCAACACGTGGTGTCCTATATATTAGATCACCATGGTATGACCTTGCCGGAGATTGAACCTTGGCCAACACGTGGTGTCCTATATACTAGATCACCATGGTGTGACCTGGCCACAGATTGAACCTTAGCCAACACGTGGTGTCCTATATACTAGATCACCATGGTGTGACTTGGCCGGAGATTGAACCTTGGCCAACACGTGGTGTCCTATATACTAGATCATCATTGTGTGACCTGGCCGGAGATTGAACCTTAGACAACACTGTGGTGTCCTATATACTAGATCACCATGGTATGACCTGGCCGGAGATTGAACCTTAGCCAACACGTGGTGTCCTATATACTAGATCATCATGGTGTGACCTGGCCACAGATCGCCATTTACTTGCAGGAAGCAGGATCAGAGAACAAGAAAAGCATGTGATCACATTTTGTTTTTGTAAATGCTCTAACTTTAAGTTGACATGAATACTTCTATATATGACACATATATCGCTTTTACATATTTACAGTTTTAGACTTGTCATTTGTATTTATCACAGATAAAATTATATTTAATGAGTTGATTAGGTAATGGGGCAAGGATATATGTAATGGGGGCAGTGATATATGTAATGCGGCAGTGATATATTTAATGGGGCAGAGATATATGTAATACAGACATAGATATATAGATATATGTAATGGGGCAGTGATATATGTAATGTTCATGGATATATGTAATGGGACAGTGACATATGGTATCGGGCAAAACTATATGTAATGTGACAGAGAGATATGTTATGGGGCAGGGCTAAATGTACTGGGACAGTGATATATCACGGAACAGAGATATATGTAATGGGGCAGAGATATATGTAGTAGGGTAAGGATATATGTAATGGGCAGAGATATTTGTAATGGGGCAGATATATATGTATTGGGGCAGGGATATATGTTGTGGTGCAGGGATATATGTAATGGGGCACATATATATGTGTAATAGGGAAGGGATATATGTAATGGGGTAGCGATATATGTAGTAGGATAGGGATATATGTAATGGGGCAGAGATATATGCTTAGCATTTTATAAGATCTCCATCTTTGCTTCATATTCCTATCCTGTTGCCTTGTTAAAATCATTCAAAGTAAACTCAGGGTCCCCTACTATTAGATGCGTCTCAAATCCAACCCTGTCTGGCCACCCTCCTGCTGGTGGCTTCTCCACTATTTTCCCACTCTTGTACTCCCCTCCTCATCGATGCAGTATTTGGGGTCAGCCTCTGTGGATTTGTCAATTTCTGTGATATAATTATTTTGTTTACTCTTCTCCATTTTCATATTGGCTTGTGTTTCAGATTTCAATATTTGTCAATAAGTCAAAATCTTACCTTTGCTGATTTTCTTCTTAAATATATGCTTACACTAAAGATATCCATCTAGTATGAACGTTTGACACTCGGGGTGTACTGCAGCTATGAAAGGCCTTGCAATAGCAAACCCGTACGAGTACTCGACAAATTGTCCTTGGTTTGTAGCCCATCATCACGTCTTCCTTCATCACCACCAATCTCGCATTGGGTCACTCAATCTCGCATTGTTAAGTCACTCATCTCTGACTGAATTATCTCCCTTAGATATGGGCATTCGGAATATTCCCCAACCAAGACCAGTGTTTTGATGTCCGGGTCGTTTGTTTCTTGCAGAATACCTTCGGATTGTTCGAAGAACTGTGCCACAATTGGTTTAAACATGTATAGTTTGTTTCGTTCTGGTATGAACTTTAGATGCTCTGAGAAATTTGTATCAGGAATTATTTCTGCCAATGATTCACCCAGTTCATGTTGTACTAGTTCAGCCAATTTGGAACTGAATGTGAAGCCTAGTTTTTCTGTTGTGCATTTAAAATTAGTTTTCTTCGTCTCAAAATCACGCGTAAGATTTAAGTTCTCGTCTGCAAACTTTGTTTTGTACGTCATCAGTACATCATGTAACAAAATGAGTGCATATTTACTTGAGTTTTTAATTGTGTTTGTCGGGGCCTCATTTTCCCTGATTTTGAATAGGAATTTTGATAGATTTTCGCCAAGCGCATCACTTTTAATCGATGCCTATATCTGTTAAATGATCTTTTACTAGATTCATTCTATTGATAAAGAATAAGTTGTTTTGGCGTTTATTTCATCAAAATCCATCAGCTATTAAGAAAGTTATGATATTACAAGCTGTGTATTATGAGTAAATTTGCCAGTATTTACCAGTACGGGCCTAATAAATGTATAGAACTCTTATTACGACACTACGTGCAGTCCGAGCAGTCCGAGTAACATGACATTTGCATGGATGGCGTGTTTCACCAGGTATCCTTGTAGAGACTGTATATATGGATGTCGAAATCGTAAGAACTTGTCACAGGATCGCAAGCCATTATCCAGAGTAGTCTGTGGCCAATATCATTACGGCAAAGGGTAAGTCAAATCTATTTTATTTGTTATACAATTATGGACTTTTCAGCTGTTATACATGATGTGATATGCACCAAAAAAATCATTATTGACCGAGGCGATAGCCGAGGTCAATAATGATTTTTTGGTACATATCAACATCATGTATAACAGCTGAAAAGTCCATAACTGTTTTATTATATAACCCTCAATTTATATTTATATAAAACAGGTCAATATCAAAAAAAACAATTATATAAAACAGGTCAATATCAAAAAAACAGGTCAATATCGCTAGATATTTTTTCTAAAAAATTACTTTTTAGCCAATGAAAACGCGTCTATTTATAGGTTATATAATAATGTAAATTATTGTCATATTTAAATTGTTGTTCTGAAGTAAATATCTGCCGGTAAAAGCCATAGATAGTTAGCAGGATATTGTCTTTAATTCTTGTACGTTTTCAAACGTCAGAATATCTTAGCAAATTATTGTCTTATAAGATTATTGAGGCATATATTTACATTATTGAAAATGCTAGTTGTTCTGTAGATAGTAAAGGGAATACGCGATTCAGATTGTGTGTACTTTTTCTACGGAGGTAACTGTCATTACGTTATTGCATAAACGGTTATTGTTTATTGTGCAGTATAAATCTCTCTGAGGTTGGTTTTCATATTGTCATTATTATTCAATCACTCTGAGGTCGCTGTACCAGTATAGCCTATAATGTGTTAACGGGATGTAAAACCAATTATTCATTCAGTCTATGGTTGAATTATTATGTTGTAAGTTTTGCGTTACATTTAGAAATGTGAGATTTCATTGTCGATAAATTACATCTGTAATTGTTTCACACGTTTTGTTAAAGTTTAGCATACTGTACATTCGAAGAAGGTTGAGAATTCGGGTTTATTCATTCTGAATAAAGATTGCTTTGCAATCAGTATTAGGTATGGTGATACCGTAGCGCTATTATAAAATACATGTTGTGATAACATTGTAAGACTGGGTATATATTTTGTAGCCGTATACGCTAGGAGCGTACGTATACGCTAGGAGCGTAGAGCATGTAGAGCGTATTGTCGGGAGCATGGTACTAGTATACGGGGTCGTAGGTTGGGAACGCCGTCATAAGACGCGGGAACGACAGCATTCGCCATTTGGGCGACAGACCAGACGGTAGCCACGGAGACGCTAGGCAAGAGGGCATGGTTACGCCGATAGCTACGCAGATAACGTCACCGGATTTGTAATATCGGGACTTGGGCCATCGCCGGAGAGGATCGTGCGAGTGGGCGTCGCGTGTGGATTACGTCACCGGAAGTATGTGTGGTACCGGGACGAAGAGCAACCGCTAAGGACGGGATTGCAGTATAACGCGGGAGTGAAGTGTTAGTGCCGGGAACTGTATCGGAAGGACTCAGCTAGATATAGCTTTGAGAGATAAGATAGCGTGTGATATAGTATATATATATATATATATATCATAAATACAGATATCAGATATTCAGTCTGACTAAAACCGAACAGTTAATATAACGTAGTGAACTTCATTTTAACATGATTTAAACCGTTGAGATTTCTATTTTGTCAATAGTCTTCATTTGTATATATATTCATCTTGTTGTAAATAAATTTGTAAATTTATTTATTCTTGATTTTCCCTTGGTGAGTTGTCTCCACTTGATCCGTCTTGTTACAATGGTGTCAGAAGTGGGATTTAAGCGGTGACAACAATCCAAGATATAATCTTAATTAAGTGACAGATACTGTAAAGATTCCTCCTTAAATTATTCAATTTTACAAATAATAGTTTATTTTAAAAAATATATATATATGATTACTTTTCCAGTCACGACGATCCGGATGTGGGTTGGGTCCCTGTGACAAGAGAGGACATCAGACAGCCAATACCGGGTACCTGGGGTGAGTCGTACTATTGTAATACCCTGTGACCCGATGATGAACCACAGCTGCGCCGTAAAAAGCGTTCCATAGTCATGCACGGAGGCTGAGGGTAGGGTGGTCTGTCTGCCGGAAGTGTCGTAAGTGAACTGAACTGGACTGTGATGCATTATTATTTTTGAATAATTTCGTTAATATTTTTGATTTGTGATTTTGACATTTTATGGTATTAGTGAATACGTTTAAATGTAAGGGGAATCATACTTTTTATAGGTATAAATAATATAGACGGGTTGGTCTGAAACGGTGGTCTGTGAATACGCTGAAGGTTATATATACTTAAGGGTTCTATAGTGAACAGTAGTGTGTTATGTGTATTATGAAGTATATTTAGTGGAGAATATTGGTATTAGTGTGGAGTAAGTAGCTTTAAACTCCAGATCGTAGCTTTAGAGCCATAACGTAGTTTTCGGTCTATAAAGTAGATTTAAAGAAGGCTAAAAATATCGGACAGGGAAAGCAGCATTCAAGGACGACAGTCAACCACACAACACAAAAACAAACACGCAAACAGACAAACGAAAAGGCAAAAGTAATAAAAAATGCAAAGGACATCACAAACACAAAAGGGTTGACAATAGGGCTACCGCCTTGGAACGGTCGTTGTAAGGTATAACACAGTTAGGTGGTTTAGTGTTATGTGGTGCATAAAGGCAGTGTTATATTTGAAGTCGGTATATTTCAGATACGTTATTGTTGTAGATGTAAATAGTGTTTTATTTATAGTGTTATATACGTCTAGAATAGTCATGTCTAGTATTAAGGAGTTAACGGAGTTAGTGGAGAAATTTGGATTTTCAGGTGAAGAACTGATGAACTTCGTTCAAGAGGAACAAGCCAAGGAGAGGGAACGGCGACTCCAGGAGAGGGAACAGCGATTACAGAAACAGGAGTTGGCACGAGAACTGGAAAGAGGGAGAAAGGAATAGCGATTACAGGAACGGGAGTTGGCACGAGAACTGGAAAGAGAGAAAAAGGAACGGCGTCAAAAGGAACTGGAAGAGGAACAGAAAAGGTTAGAGATTAGAAGAGACATTGAGCGGGAAAGGGAAGCCCAGAGAGCGAAGGAACAGGAATGGGTAAAGGAGAGAGAAGAGATGGCACATCGGCAACGTGAAGAGGAACATCGGCAACGTGAAGAGGAACATAAAAGGGCGATGGAAATGGTAAACCAGCAGCATAGACAGGCGTTAGAGCTAGCTGAAAGGAATCGAGGTAAGGATGTTATTAAAGAACCTATTAATAAGCTCAAAGGTCCAAAACTGCCATGGTTCGACCAAGACAAAGATGATATGGACAGTTATTTATCGAGGTTTGAGAGGTACGCCGATGCACAAGGATGGAAGAAGGAACAGTGGTCGTTGCACCTCAGCGCATTGTTAAAAGGTAAGGCGTCAGATGTATATTCCAGGTTACCAACGGATGACTCATTGGATTACGAAAAGCTCAAAGGGGCATTGTTAAAGAGATTCGAACTAACAGAGGAAGGTTTTAGGAAGAGATTCAAGACGGCTAGGCCAGAAAAAGTGAGTCCTTTGTTCAATATTTACGGAGGTCTAAGAATTACTTAGAGCGGTGGTTTCAGTTGGGCCGCGTTAATAAAACATACGACGGGGTTATTGATTACTTATTAAGAGACCAGTTATTGGGTATTTGCACTAGGGAGTTGTACTTATTTCTAAAGGAGAAGAGGTTTACAGGAGGTACAGAGATGGCAGAGCAAGCAGATCTATTTGCAGATGCAAGAGGAGGTGAATGTGAGTGTGTAGTGGTACAAGAAAGTCGGGACAGAGACAAAGACAGAAGCAGTCGAGATAGCAAGCCAGACCGAGATAGGGGAAGGTCTTCAAGTACGCCAAGGGTAAGTGATAATTCGTATTCTCATTGGAAATGTAATTTTTGTGGTGGAAACCATAGGTCAAGTGATTGCAGGAAGAGAGACGGTAAGCATCGGGTTGCAGCAGTCGAAGATGGAAAGAGAACTGCAGTTGCAAGTGCGGGTATTGAAAATACGACTACATTCTTCAAGAATGATAGAGGTAACAATTGCTTTAGAGGACGGGGCAGGAACAGAGGTCGTGGTCGTGGTTGGATGCAGAGGACGGAAAGTTCGAGTTGCGTATTGCTATGCAGTGATAGTCAGGAGCAGTTGGGAGCATGTAAGGCAAGCAATTGTCCGACGAAGGAAGGTAGGGTCAATGGAAAGAAGGTCAAGGTGATGAGAGATACGGGAACAACTTGCGCAATGGTACGAACAAATTTAGTTCAAGATTACCAATATTTACAAGGTAAGAGATGTTGTAAGTATATTGATGGGTCGGAACATTACTTTCGTGTAGCGTTAGTAGACGTACAAACGCCGTATTTCAAGGGTAAAACGGAGGCGTTATGTATCTAATCACCGGTGTATGATTTGGTAATAGGTAATATTCCAGGAGCGAGTTACCCAGGACCAGAAGATGTTGTGAATGCAGTACAGACGCGAGCACAGAAGAAGCAAGAGACGAAGCCATACCGGAAGTTAAACGTTCCAGGTAAGATTTTAGATATAACGTTAAAGGTCATAGTTCATTGAGTTGCAGAAACAGGACGTCACGTTGGACAGCACGAGAGAGAAAGCGGACGATGGTCAAGTCAGGATATGTAAGGGGGGTGGAAAGGTAAGATTTGTATACGGACAAGAACACAGAATACCAGGTGGTAGTTCTAAAGAAGTGTCGAGAAAATGTGATTAAGATGGCACACGAGTCGTTAAAAGGTGAACATTTAGGTATTCGGAGAAGTTGTGATAAGGTATTAGCTCAGTTTTATTGGCCAGGTGTAAATTCAGAAGTGGCTAGATTTTGCAGGTATTGTAGTAGTTGTGGCAGAACAGTGACACATGTAAGTGTTAGTACTTTGGCGATAGAAAGAAAGCCATTAATAGAGGAACCTGTTAGGATAGTTGATGTAGGAGAGGTAAAGCGGTTAGTTCCAGAGGTAAGCATAAAAACAGTGATTCAGTAGCGGTTAGAAAGGATGTAGACAGCATAAGCGATAGTTCATTTAGCAGTGGAGCAGAGATCCAGTTGTTAGTAAGTCGGGATGTAGTACAGTCAATAGATAGTGGACTAAGGGATACAGATGTAGCGACGGATACGATGGTTCAGAAGGATGTTAGTGTCAACCAAAAGATCAAGACAGTACCAGAGGTAACTGGTGATTTCACGCGGAGTGATAAAACTAATAGGGGTACATTGAAAAAAGTGTTGGTAGACAGCAGTAGGTTAGTTAATATTGGTGTAAACACGTTAGGTGGGGTAAACCGTTTAAAAGAGAAGTTTAGGAAGTCTGAAGGATGGCGGTTAGCAATTCAGGCATTTGGTAAGAAAGATGGTTTAGAGTCTATTCGAAGTAGGAGTGATGCTTTTAAACTTAGTACAGTTATTAAACGAAGTCATGGAAGCGGTAGTGAGGATAGTCCAGGAGTAGACAGTGTAGAAGGAGATTATTTGAGTAGGATAGAAACTTAGATATGTTGGTAGAGAGAACAGGAGATAGTGATAGTGACCTAAGGACATATAGTTAGTAGTAATGTAGGTCATAGTTGAATGACAGTAGGTAGTGTGCTGTGGATAAATGTAGGCTAGTAGAGGAAGCTAGTAAAGTTAGTGTAAATAGTACTACTGTAATATTGTATATAAATGGTTCATTTTGTAGTTAGAAGAAGTGGTACAACTTTTTCTTAAGGGGGAACGTGTTGTGACAAAATGAGTGCATATTTACTTGAGTTTTTAATTGTGTTTGTCGGGGCCTCATTTTCCCTGATTTTGAATAGGAATTTTGATAGATTTTCTCCAAGCGCATCACTTTTAATCGATGCCTATATCTATTAAATGATCTTTTACTAGATTCATTCTATTGATAAAGAATAAGTTGTTTTGGCGTTTATTTCATCAAAATCCATCAGCTATTAAGAAAGTTATGATTTTACAAGCTGTGTATTATGAGTAAATTTGCCAGTATTTACCAGTACGGGCCTAATAAATGTATAGAACTCTTATTACGACACTACGTGCAGTCCGAGCAGTCCGAGTAACATGACATTTGCATGGATGGCGTGTTTCACCAGGTATCCTTGTAGAGACTGTATATATGGGTGTCGAAATCGTAAGAACTTGTCACAGGATCGCAAGCCATTATCCAGAGTAGTCTGTGGCCAATATCATTACGGCAAAGGGTAAGTCAAATCTATTTTATTTGTTGTAAATTATTGTCATATTTAAATTGTTGTTCTGAAGTAAATATCTGCCGGTAAAAGCCATAGATAGTTAGCAGGATATTGTCTTTAATTCTTGTACGTTTTCAAACGTCAGAATATCTTAGCAAATTATTGTCTGATAAGATTATTGGGGCATATATTTACATTATTGAAAATGCTAGTTGTTCTGTAGATAGTAAAGGGAATACGCGATTAAGATTGTATGTACTTTTTCTACGGAGGTTTCTAACTGTCATTACGTTATTGCATAAACGGTTATTGTTTATTGTGCAGTATAAATCTCTCTGAGGTTGGTTTTCATATTGTCATTATTATTCAATCACTCTGAGGTCGCTGTACCAGTATAGCCTATAATGTGTTAACGGGATGTAAAACCAATTATTCATTCAGTCTATGGTTGAATTATTATGTTGTAAGTTTTGCGTTACATTTAGAAATGTGAGATTTCATTGTCGATAAATTACATCTGTAATTGTTTCACACGTTTTGTTAAAGTTTAGCATAATGTATATTCGAAGAAGGTTGAGAATTCGGGTTTATTCATTCTGAATAAAGATTGCTTTGCAATCAGTATTAGGTATGGTGATACCGTAGCGCTATTATAAAATACATGTTGTGATAACATTGTAAGACTGGGTATATATTTTGTAGCCGTATACGCTAGGAGCGTACGTATACGCTAGGAGCGTAGAGCATGTAGAGCGTATTGTCGGGAGCATGGTATACGGGGTCGTAGGTTGGGAACGCCGTCATAGGAAGCGGGAACGACAGCATTCGCCATTTGGGCGACAGACCAGACGGTAGCCACGGAGACGCTAGGCAAGAGGGCCTGGTTACGCCGATAGCTACGCAGATAACGTCACCGGATTTGTAATACCGGGACTTGGGCCATCGCCGGAGAGGATCGTGCGAGTGGGCGTCGCGTGTGGATTACGTCACCGGAAGTATGTGTGGTACCGGGACGAAGAGCAACCGCTAAGGACGGGATTGCAATATAACGCGGGAGTGAAGTGTTAGTGCCGGGAACTGTACCGGAAGGACTCCGCTAGATATAGCTTTGAGAGATAAGATAGTGTGTGATATAGTATATATATATATATATATCATAAATACAGATATCAGATATTCAGTCTGACTAAAACCGAACAGTTAATATAACGTAGTGAACTTCATTTTAACATGATTTAAACCGTTGAGATTTCTATTTTGTCAATTGTCTTCATTTGTATATATATTCATCTTGTTGTAAATAAATTTGTAAATTTATTTATTCTTGATTCTCCCTTGGTGAGTTGTCTCCACTTGGTCCATCTTGTTACACATCAGCACCGACCAGTTTTATGAGACATTGGCTAAATTCATTGTCAACATTTGTTTGACATATTACGTTTTCTGCAAGTTTTCTCAAATGCTCTATAACCATAGTGATGACCATCATGGCTGACATTGGACGCCCTTCTGGGTCGTAGGTTGTCGCTTCTATAGTTAAATCCTTAGTTGTTTAGAGGGCCATTTTGAATCGTTGAAAATAAAACCAATCTTGATGTTCATCATCCTTTAGTAAGAGTGCATATTTTTCCTCAGCATGACAGCCGAATGAAAGGAATGTTTTATCAGGACTGAGAAGAACGGTTGTTGGTACGAGATCCTTCGGAAGTGCTCCGCCTGTTGCTGAGGGGGAGATCTTCTGGTAGTCATGGTGATATGAGAACGCAAATCCGATATATGTTGTACCGAATTCTATAGCAGCTACCACAACACGATTATTCTCTAAAGCTATTGTTTCTCATCCTATCAAACAAATAGTCGTATTATGTAGATTCTAAAGATCATTCAGGATATTTTATGAATTTAAACGTTTCCATTTCTGATTTTATTTTGATGTGTCCTGTATTAATGTTACGTCAACATGATCAACATGATCTCTGTTTATAAAACATCAAACATACTACTGGCAGTGTACCATGTACTTTATCCCACAGCTATATTTTGATAAAGTCAAGATAGGGGAACCGCATGCATATATTGCTAGTTGTCTTGTCATTAGATACCATCAATCCTATGTTCGTGTTACTTCCATAGAACAAAAATCGATTTTATTGTACACAAACTGATACGACTACTACTGGTGACTAGCTGGAAAAAGAGTACATAAATATTCATATACAATTCCCGTGTCGCCTTTCATTTTCCTTTCAGTATACACGGAGTTACATATTGCATATCCCATTGCACAATTGATACTGTTATACCTATATTTTATAATGTCAGTTGTCTTAGGCATTTTTATTTGTGTTATCTAGAGATTATGTATCTACATGTATCGGTCGAGTTAAGTTTAGTTTAAAGCATGGATAACATGCGAATTCAGCGAATTGGATTCCCCTACCGGTTAAACTACTTATCTAAATAAAAGAAAACTAGAAAATGGACACCTGGTGGTTACATTGGGTCCAAGCGCGGGTGTGTGTATGGGGGCGGGGAATGTGCGTATGCATAAGTCCCTCATTGCCCTTAATACACATGACAATTTGCCAAATGGTCTTAACAAATATCTGGAGGCGTTAACCAACAATCTCACGTTCTAGTTTAATAGTGACATAGTGTGATCGATTTTTGTCCGTCCGTCGTCGTCGTCCCAATGTTAACATTTGAACAAAACTGGTAGAGGACTATTAGATTATGCTACATTTAATATATATATATGAGAGCTCTATGCTTAGTTGGTGTCAGATAAATGTTGCCCTATATAAAAGAGTCTGAGAGTGGACCTTTGGAAACGGCCGAACACGATAAATACGAAATATTGCAGTCTCGGTTTGATTGAGACTGTTCATAAGTCTGTGTAAATGTAGATATAAAAATCGAACAGGAAAAGTAGCATTCAAGGACGACAGTCAACCACAAACACATACAGAAACAAAGAACAACTTTAAAGATGAATGAATGAATGAATGAATGAATGAATGGTGTTTTACGGCACGTCGACTTTAAAGATGAATACAAGAACTCGGTCTGAGGTTTTCTCGCCCACCGCGGCAAATGAAATATTTTATTAAATTTGTGCTTAAATTTAATGATGTCCACCAAAGACAACACTTCATTTGACCAAGCATCAAACAAATAGAAGCGAGGTAATCATAAGAAGTTAAGTTACTGCGGTTAAGTGGTTTAACCAGGGTGTAGTGTTGGGAAAATAAGGCAAAATATTACCTTGACCTTGGTAGTTTTTGTCGTTCAGCGATGTCTACCATTGCCAACAATACATATGACCAAGCAGCAAAGATAAAGTGAGGCAATCACATGAAGTTAACTGAGGTTAAATTACCTCACCAAGGTTAAGTTTGGGGGACAAAAAAGAAAAATATGACCTTGACCTTGGTATTTGATGTTCACCAATGCCAACAATACATATGACCAAGTTTCAACCAAAGAAATTAAAGTTATCATAAAAAGTTAACTGAGGTTAACTTACTTAACCAAACTGATGTTTAGAGTAAATAACGTAAAATATGACGTTGACCTTGGTATATTTTGTCGTTCAGCAATGTCCACAAATGCCAACAATACATATGATCAAGTATCAAAGACATAAAGTGAGGCAATCACATAAGGTTAACTGAAATTAAATTACCTAACCAAGGCTAAGTTTGGGGAAAATAAGCAAAATAAGACCTTGACCTTGGTAATTCTTGTCGTGCAGTGATGTTCACCAATGCCAACAATACATATGACCAAGTATCAAACAAAGAAAATGAGACAATCACATACAGTTAACTCAGGTTAAGTTACCTAACCAAGGTTAAGTTACGTAATCAAGGTTAAGTTTTTGGAAAATAACGCAAAATATTACCTTGACCTTGGTAATTTTGGCATTACGTGATGTCACCCAACAAAGCATCTGAGAAAGTTTCAGAAAAAATCGAGCAGAGGTTGTTGAGATATAGTTGAATTAAAATGCGGACTCCACCGTTAAAGTGACTGCTATGTCTCGCTACCCATTATCATGGGCGAGACAAAAAGTCAAACTAAGACATCACAAACACAAAAGGGTTGACAATGAGGCCTTGGAACGGTCAGTGGCAATAAAAGCCACTGGGGGTTTAAACCAGGTTTTAGGGTGCACCAAACCTCACCCTTACCCTATTGCCATCCCAATAAACGGGCATAAAGATATCCCCGCTAACATGTGACCCTTGAGATGGGATGATATATGACCCCAGTTACCACTTGAACAAACCTTTTTATATGTGTGAATGTGGGCGTTGGGGCGTTGCGCGTATGGGGGTGAGGTAACGTCGATTTTAACAATAGTTCATTCAAATCACGACAGGTCTACCTGTAACATTGACCTCTATGCTCAACTTTATATTGCTGCCACACTGGAATACAACGCTGTACAACGTTGTAGAGTCATGATATGATATGGGGACGACAAGTCTTAACACTACCTTGTATATGCCGAGCGTCCACCAGGGAACAACTATTTCCATTTTTAACAAATCTTTGGCATGACCCGGCCGCAGATTGAACCCATGACGTCCCACGTGTTAGGCGGACGCGCTACCATTATGGGGACAAACGTGGCTTGTATTTTCCTCTTCATACTCCATTTTGGCAGGGGCCATAAGCTTATGCTACAGGCTATATAGCTATAAGAATATGTTTTCAAGACTTTTTCTATGTAACTCCACTTACAATTTGGGAAGATTCATTCCAATAATTCTACTATAAAGTAAAACTTAAAAGAAATATCTCAGTACTTGCTACTTGCATGGCGGAATTTAACTCTTTTTTTAACTCCGAATTGTGTAATAATAGACCATCGAAAATAAGTGTGTCAAGTCATTATTTATGTATACGGTATATATAAACCGTTATCAGAATATCAGATGTTTGAACAAGGTCTGAAGGATAAGTTAACTTCGGTGAATATACCTGTGTATTAGTGTAATATGATACCGTAGAGTTGACTAGATATATCAAGGAAGTTTAAATCAAATACATGTGTACTGTATTTATAAATGAAAACTTCAATACTACATGATTATTGTGTAACCTTTGAAAAGGTGGATGAATCAACACTGATACGTTGGATTAACGTGTAAAGAGAGAACTGAGTGTTATCAATTGATCCATTATTGTCATTTTGGATTCATAATCTTAATATGACATAATTATAACCTGTATTCAAAGCAAAGTGTACGGTGAATGGACTTTGAGTGTTTCTTAATATGAAGCTAAATATAGAAAGTACATATGTTGAAGAAATACTCGTTTTTCTATAAATTTGAAAAGTTATTTATAAAGTATTCCATTTTCAAGTGCGTCGTGGGATATGTAATATGTAACTCTATGTATGAAGTCAGGAGTGATAGTCAGTTTATGTATAACAAAAAATGTTGTTTTTTTTTAATTAACACGAATACGAGACTGGTGCCAATAACAAGGCAACTCGCAATATTTGTATGAGGTGTGTTTTGTACCTGCCCTCGATCTAGACCTTAATAGGACAATCTGTCTGTGGGGAAGCCAGCATACATCGTCAATTGTAGCTCTCATGTACATACTGAACATTACAAAAAAAGGACATATCAAATAGTCAGAAATGAAAATGTTTCAGTTAATACAACAATCAATATAAAAGGATTAGTTGTTTGAAAAATATGGCACATGCTTTAGAGAATAATCGTGTTGTGGTAGCTGCTATTGACATTGGTACAACATTTACCGGATATGCGTTCTCATATCACCATGACTACCAAAAGATATTTACCTCAACAAAAGGTGGGGCACTTCCAAAAGATCGTGTACCAACAACCGTTCTTCTCCGTCCAGATAAAACATTCCATTCCTTCGGCTGTCGTGCTGAGGAAAAATATGCACACTTACTAGAGGAAAATGAACATCAAGATTGGTGTTATTTTCAACGATTCAAAATGGCGCTGTACATAAATGAGGATTTAACAAGAGAAGCGACAATCTACGACACAGAAGGGCGTCCGATGTCAGCCATGCTGGTCATCACTATGGTTATAGATCATTTGAGAAAACTTGCAGAGAACATAATATGTCAAACAAAGAAAGGAATCGAGGCGTGGCAGATCCAGTGGATGATCACCATTCCCGCTATTTGGTCTGACTCAGCCAGACAATTTATGAGAGAGGCAGCAACCAAAGCTGGGATAGATGAATATCAGTTACGTCTTGTTTTGGAGCCGGAGGCTGCTTCATTATTCTGTAGCGAACAACTATCAGAATCGTCACAAGGCGCCTGCGGAACTGTTGAATTACAGAGGGTTTCTACTGGAAGTAAGTACATCCTTGCTGATCTCGGTGGAGGGACGGCCGATATCTGTGTCCATGAGACGATTGAAAATGGAAACATTCGTGAGATATATAGAGCTACCGGGGATGCTCTCGGTGGAACAAATGTTGACAATGAATTTAGACAATGTCTCATAAAAATGGTCGGTGCAAATGTACTGATGAAGTACAAAATACATTTTGCAGAAGAGTACTTAAATCTTATGCGAGATTTCGAGAACAAGAAAAGCGCATTTAATTCTGCAGCAGAAAAACTAGTATTCACAATCAGTTCCAATTTCACCGACCTAGTACAACATGAACTGGGTGAATCACTGGCAGAAATAATACCTAACACAAATTTCTCAGAGCAACTAAAGTTCATACCAGGACGAAACAAACTATACATGTTTAAACCAATTGTTGAACAATTTTTCAACAAATCCATCGATGGGATTATCAAACTTCTCAAAGATATTCTGCAGGAAACAGACGACCCAGACATCAAAACACTGATCTTGGTTGGGGGATATTCCGAATCACCATATCTAAGGGAAATAATCCAAACAGAGATGACTGACTTAACAGTCATCCTTGAACCCGATGCGGAATTGGCGGTGATGAAAGGAGCCGTGATGATGGGCTACAAACCAAGGACAATCGTCGAGAGGAGGGCCCAGTATTCGTACGGGTTTCGTGTTATAAGGCCATTCATAGATGGAGTACACCCTGAGTGTCAAAGGATCACATTAGATGGACATGTTTATTGTAATAATATATTTAAAAAGCAGATCAACAAAGGTCAGATTCTTACTTATGGACAGGTATTCAAATCCGAAACAATAGGTATTAAGAAAACGGAGGAAGTTAAACGAATGACATTTTGTACAAAACTGTACAAATCCACAAGGCCTGATCCCAAATACTGCACCAAGGAGGAGGAGTGTACCAGGGTGGGAGAGATACTTATGAAACCAACATCAGGAGGGTGGCCAGACCCTCCAGCATCAGGAGGGTGGCCAGACCCTCCAGATATGGTGGAATATGAGAAACATCTTATAGTGGGTGAGACTGAGTTTACTGTGAAGATGTTTAACAAGACAACAGGAGAGGAATATGAGGCAAACATGGAGTTCTTATAAAATGTTAAGTAATTGTGTTTGATGAGGAAAATATATTCAAAAAAGTAACTTTGTTAACTAATATTTATGCAATGAATTTATCAATTAGACAAGTTACCTGGACAATTTAAAAACACATATATAGAAGAGGAATATCTAAATTTAGTTTTTATAATGAAATAGAGTATAGAAATGCCATTTGTGAACCTGTGAACTTTAGAATTTGAAATAAAGTGGACACCTGTGTAATGAATTGACTGAAAATCAAGACAATTTTGTGATGATACGTTTCATGAATATCAATGTGGAAGAGCTATTGACCTAGTTTACTGTGAAGTTATTTCCTGAATATTTGACATCAATTCAGAATGGGACTGATTGCCCAAGCTTCAATAAATATATTCAAACCTATAGCAGAATAAGACCTTTGAATTTAATTATATGCAAGCAGGTTAATAATTAGAGGTTAATATACGGCCATGGTGTGCCTTTTGTCAATAATGGCACCTTAATGAGGGCCATGCACTACGGCTATTTGCGTTTTTATTACTATAAATGGAGAAGAAGAATAAGAACAACAGGAGCATTTTTAAGACAAAATACATCAACAAGGAGCGTACAAAGTGGTATAATTTATTTACAATTATTTGGCAATCTATTAAATTTATAAATTACGTTTATTTAGTTTCTTCCTTGTCTGTGTTTAAAAACCACATCTTTCATATTTCAACATTTTAACGTTTATTTATTGGGCGTTAAAATTGCAGTTGAAATTTCAACGTCCGCTCTTCACACAGGGCTTCAATATGTCTTTGTGTTGCTTGTTGCTTGATGACGTCGACGTCATCGCAGTCTGTTGCTACTGTGCCGATTTTCCATAATCCATAATGGCGCAGTGTGCCAATTATGGATTTTGAAATAGGACTGATAATCATTGTTTTTCTTCTAAAATATGTTACTATTTCTAGTTAGGTATGTAATAGAGTCAAAATAATACTAAATAAATAAATCGAGATGCTAATTTTAATGCTTGATACAAACTTCAAGATTGCCGTGTGTCCCTTTAATGATAATTGGGGTTTTAAGGCACACTAACACATGAAAGGTTATATGGCGCCTAACAGGAATGAACATGCCAGGCTCATCCTCCATGTACATCGAGATAAAATATAGAGAACGGGCCTAGAACCTTCTCACCCTGAACTGCAGAGTTGCTGCAAATTCTACTGTAGACACTCCATTTATGCTGGAGCCATGTTATAGTTTTTCTGCCACTGCTCTAGTGATATGAGCGAGATGGCACCTGAAACAATGCAGGGGTCATGATGAAGATCTTTAATGAGCATGAACAAAAAATGATAAAATGAACATGAATTTGGGGGAGTTCTACCCCTCTGCCTTCCCCTCCAACGGGATCTGCAGTGGCCCTATTCTTTGCCCCGTAACCAAATGGGACCCCCGGAACCACACGTGTCCCTTTAATGCAATAACACTCTCATCATGGGTGTATCTTTCTTTTATTTTCATGAATCGTCAACGTTCACAACACTCATATTAGGGATTTGAAAACATAACACGTAAGTTCTGAACCCTGTTTAAATAAAACATGTCGTCTATCTACATGTACAGCATTTGTATATGTCAATATATAGTGTCGTCCTTGTTTGTATTGTCACATCATATCAGACTGATTATGAAGTCACATGACCATTCTCTGATTGGTCAACCTGGACCTGGTAAACCTGGTACAGGTTCTACCACACTTCTGTGGCTGTATTACTTGCTCCTGATTGGACGATATTGTAATGCCCAGATGCCTATCCTATAATTAGTCTACCAAATAAAGTTACTGTTTCACTTTTTAGGCATTGAGCCAGGGTAGCTTTTCTTCAGACTGGTCGATACCTTGATCCAACAAGCTCTACTTGTATAAAGCCCCATACTATGTTGCTACATGCAACATACAGACCGGTCGATACCTTCATCCAACAAGCTCTACTTGTATAAAGCCCCATACTATGTTGCTACATGCAACATACAGACCGGTCAATACCTTGATCCAACAAGCTCTACTTGTATAAAGCCCCAAACTATGTTGCTACATGCAACATACAGACCGGTCAATACCTTGATCCAACAAGCTCTACTTGTATAAAGTCCCATACTATGTTGCTACATGCAACATACAGACCGGTCAATACCTTGATCTAACAAGCTCTACTGTATACAGCCCCATACTATGATGCTACATGCAACATACAGACCGGTCGATACATTGATCTAACAAGCTCTACTTGTATAAAGCCCCATACTATGATGCTACATGCAACATACAGACCGGTCGATACATTGATCTAACAAGCTCTATTTGTATAAAGCCCCATACTATGATGCTACATGCAACATACAGACCGGTCAATACCTTGATCTAACAAGCTCTACTTGTATAAAGCACCATACTATGATGCTACATGCAACATACAGACCGGTCAATACCTTGATCTAACGAGCTCTACTTGTATAAAGCACCATACTATGTTGCTACATGCAACATACAGACCGGTCAATACCTTGATCTAACGAGCTCTACTTGTATAAAGCACCATACTATGATGCTACATGCAACATACAGACCGGTCGATACCTTGATCTAACAAGCTCTACTTGTATACAGCACCATACTGTGATGCTACATGCAACATACAGACCGGTCAATACCTTGATCCAACAAGCTCTACTTGTATAAGGCCCAATACTATGATGCTACATGCAACATACAGACCGGTTGATACCTTCATCCAACAAGCTCTATTTGTATAAAGCCCCATACTATGTTGCTACATGCAACATACAGACCAGACCAGTCGATACCTTCATCCAACAAGCTCTACTTGTATAAAGCCCCATACTATGATGCTACATGCAACATACAGACCGGTCAATACCTTGATCTAACAAGCTCTACTTGTATAAAGCACCAAACTATGTTGCTACATGCAACATACAGACCGGTTGATACCTTGATCCAACAAGCTCTACTTGTATACAGCCCCATACTATGATGCTACATGCAACATACAGACCGGTCAATACCTTGATCTAACAAGCTCTACTTGTATAAAGCCCCATACTATGATGCTACATGCAACATACAGACCGGTCGATACCTTGATCCAACAAGCTCTACTTGTATAAAGCCCCATACTATGTTGCTACATGCAACATACAGACCGGTCGATACCTTGATCCAACAAGCTCTACTTGTATAAAGCCCCATACTATGTTGCTACATGCAACATACAGACCGGTTGATACCTTGATCTAACAAGCTCTACTTGTATAAAGCACCATACTATGTTGCTACATGCAACATACAGACCGGTCAATACCTTGATCTAACGAGCTCTACTTGTATAAAGCACCATACTATGTTGCTACATGCAACATACAGACCGGTCAATACCTTGATCTAACAAGCTCTACTTGTATAAAGCACCATACTATGTTGCTACATGCAACATACAGACCGGTCAATACCTTGATCTAACGAGCTCTACTTGTATAAAGCACCATACTATGATGCTACATGCAACTTGTATAAAGCACCACACTATGATGCTACATCCAACATACAGACCGGTCGATACCTTGATCTAACAAGCTCTACTGTATACAGCCCCATACTATGATGCTACATGCAACATACAGACCAGTCGATACCTTGATCCAACAAGCTCTACTTGTATAAAGCCCCATACTATGATGCTACATGCAACATACAGATCGGTCGATACCTTGATCCAACAAGCTCTACTTGTATAAAGCCCCATACTATGTTGCTACATGCAACATACAGACCGGTCAATACCTTGATCTAACGAGCTCTACTTGTATAAAGCACCATACTATGATGCTACATGCAACTTGTATAAAGCACCACACTATGATGCTACATCCAACATACAGACCGGTCGATACCTTGATCTAACAAGCTCTACTGTATACAGCCCCATACTATGATGCTACATGCAACATATAGACCAGTCGATACCTTGATCCAACAAGCTCTACTTGTATAAAGCCCCATACTATGTTGCTACATGCAACATACAGACCGGTCAATACCTTGATCTAACGAGCTCTACTTGTATAAAGCACCATACTATGATGCTACATGCAACTTGTATAAAGCACCACATTATGATGCTACATCCAACATACAGACCGGTCGATACCTTGATCTAACAAGCTCTACTGTATACAGCCCCATACTATGATGCTACATGCAACATACAGACCGGTCGATACCTTGATCCAACAAGCTCTACTTGTATAAAGCCCCATACTATGATGCTACATGCAACATACAGACCGGTCAATACCTTGATCCAACAAGCTCTACTTGTATAAAGCCCCATACTATGATGCTACATGCAACATACAGACCGGTCGATACCTTCATCCAACAAGCTCTACTTGTATAAAGCCCCATACTATGATGCTACATGCAACATACAGACCGGTCGATACCTTGATCCAACAAGCTCTACTTGTATAAAGCCCCATACTATGATGCTACATGCAACATACAGACCGGTCGATACCTTGATCCAACAAGCTCTACTTGTATAAAGCCCCATACTATGATGCTACATGCAACATACAGACCGGTCAATACCTTGATCCAACAAGCTCTACTTGTATAAAGCCCCATACTATGATGCTACATGCAACATACAGACCGGTCGATACCTTGATCTAACAAGCTCTACTTGTATAAAGCACCATACTATGTTGCTACATGCAACATACAGACCGGTCGATACCTTGATCCAACAAGCTCTACTTGTATAAAGCCCCATACTATGATGCTACATGCAACATACAGACCGGTCGATACCTTGATCTAACAAGCTCTACTTGTATAAAGCACCATACTATGTTGCTACATGCAACATACAGACCGGTCAATACCTTGATCCAACAAGCTCTACTTGTATAAAGCCCCATACTATGATGCTACATGCAACATACAGACCGGTCGATACCTTCATCCAACAAGCTCTACTTGTATAAAGCCCCATACTATGATGCTACATGCAACATACAGACCGGTCGATACCTTGATCCAACAAGCTCTACTTGTATAAAGCCCCATACTATGATGCTACATGCAACATACATACCGGTCGATACCTTCATCCAACAAGCTCTACTTGTATAAAGCCCCATACTATGATGCTACATGCAACATACAGACCGGTCAATACCTTGATCCAACAAGCTCTACTTGTATAAAGCACCATACTATGTTGCTACATGCAACATACAGACCGGTCGATACCTTCATCCAACAAGCTCTACTTGTATAAAGCCCCATACTATGATGCTACATGCAACATACAGACCGGTTGATACCTTGATCCAACAAGCTCTACTTGTATACAGCCCCATACTATGATGCTACATGCAACATACAGACCGGTCGATACCTTGATCCAACAAGCTCTACTTGTATAAAGCCCCATACTATGATGCTACATGCAACATACAGACCGATCGATACCTTGATCCAACAAGCTCTACTTGTATACAGCCCCATACTATGATGCTACATGCAACATACAGACCGGTCAATACCTTGATCTAACAAGCTCTACTTGTATACAGCACCATACTATGATGCTACATGCAACATACAGACCGGTCGATACCTTCATCCAACAAGCTCTACTTGTATACAGCCCCATACTATGATGCTACATGCAACATACAGACCGGTCAATACCTTGATCTAACAAGCTCTACTTGTATACAGCACCATACTATGATGCTACATGCAACATACAGACCGGTCAATACCTTGATCTAACAAGCTCTACTTGTATACAGCCCCATACTATGATGCTACATGCAACATACAGACCGGTCAATACCTTGATCTAACAAGCTCTACTTGTATACAGCACCATACTATGATGCTACATGCAACATACAGACCCCACAATACCTTGATCCAACAAGCTCTACTTGTATAAATCCCCATACTATGTTGCTACATGCAACATACAGACCGGTCAATACCTTGATCTAACAAGCTCTACTTGTATAAAGCACCATACTATGTTGCTACATGCAACATACAGACCGGTCAATACCTTGATCTAACGAGCTCTACTTGTATAAAGCACCATACTATGTTGCTACATGCAACATACAGACCGGTCAATACCTTGATCCAACAAGCTCTACTGTATACAGCCCCATACTATGATGCTACATGCAACATACAGATCGGTCGATACCTTCATCCAACAAGCTCTACTTGTATAAAGCCCCATACTATGATACTACATGCAACATACAGACCAGTCGACACCTTGATCCTCTACTTGTTTAAGCCCCATACTATGATGCTACATGCAACATACAGACCGGTCGATACCTTGATCTAACAAGCTCTACTTGTATAAAGCACCAAACTATGATGCTACATGCAACATACAGACCGGTCGACACCTTGATCCTCTACTTGTTTAAGCTCCATACTATGATGCTACATGCAACATACAGACCGGTCGATACCTTGATCCAACAAGCTCTACTTGTATAAAGCCCCATACTATGATGCTACATGCAACATACAGACCGGTTGATACCTTGATCCAACAAGCTCTACTTGTATAAAGCCCCATACTATGTTGCTACATGCAACATACAGACCGGTCGACACCTTGATCCTCTACTTGTTTAAGCCCCATACTATGATGCTACATGCAACATACAGACCGGTTGATACCTTGATCCAACAAGCTCTACTTGTATAAGGCCCCATACTATGTTGCTACATGCAACATACAGACCGGTCGGCACCTCGATCCAACAAGCTCTACTGTATACAGCCCCATACCATGATGCTACATGCAACATACAGATCGGTCGATACCTTCATCCAACAAGCTCTACTTGTATAAAGCCCCATACTATGATGCTACATGCAACATACAGACCGGTTGATACCTTGATCCAACAAGCTCTACTTGTATACAGCCCCATACTATGATGCTACATGCAACATACAGACCGGTCGATACCTTGATCCAACAAGCTCTACTTGTATAAAGCCCCATACTATGATGCTACATGCAACATACAGACCGGTTGATACCTTGATCCAACAAGCTCTATTTGTATAAAGCCCCATACTATGTTGCTACATGCAACATACAGATCGGTCAATACCTTGATCCAACAAGCTCTACTTGTATAAAGCACCAAACTATGATGCTACATGCAACATACAGACCGGTCGACACCTTGATCCTCTACTTGTTTAAGCCCCATACTATGATACTACATGCAACATACAGACCAGTCAATACCTTGATCTAACAAGCTCTACTTGTATAAAGCACCAAACTATGTTGCTACATGCAACATACAGACCGGTTGATACCTTGATCCAACAAGCTCTACTTGTATACAGCCCCATACTATGATGCTACATGCAACATACAGACCGGTCGATACCTTGATCCAACAAGCTCTACTTGTATAAAGCCCCATACTATGATGCTACATGCAACATACAGACCGGTTGATACCTTGATCCAACAAGCTCTATTTGTATAAAGCCCCATACTATGTTGCTACATGCAACATACAGATCGGTCGATACCTTCATTCAACAAGCTCTACTTGTATAAAGCCCCATACTATGATGCTACATGCAACATACAGACCAGTCAATACCTTGATCTAACAAGCTCTACTTGTATAAAGCACCAAACTATGATGCTACATGCAACATACAGACCGGTCGACACCTTGATCCTCTACTTGTTTAAGCCCCATACTATGATGCTACATGCAACATACAGACCGGTCGATACCTTGATCCAACAAGCTCTACTTGTATAAAGCCCCATACTATGATGCTACATGCAACATACAGACCGGTCAATACCTTGATCCAACAAGCTCTACTTGTATAAAGCCCCATACTATGTTGCTACATGCAACATACAGACCGGTCGATACCTTGATCCAACAAGCTCTATTTGTATAAAGCACCAGACTATGATGCTACATGCAACATACAGACCGGTCGATACCTTGATCCAACAAGCTCTACTTGTATAAAGCCCCATACTATGATGCTACATGCAACATACAGACCGGTCGATACATTGATCCAACAAGCTCTACTTGTATAAAGCCCCATACTATGATGCTACATGCAACATACAGACCGGTCAATACCTTGATCTAACAAGCTCTACTTGTAGAAAGCATCAAACTATGTTGCTACATGCAACATACAGACCGGTTGATACCTTGATCCAACAAGCTCTACTTGTATAAAGCACCAAACTATGTTGCTACATGCAACATACAGACCGGTCGATACCTTGATCTAACAAGCTCTACTTGTATAAAGCCCCATACTATGATGCTACATGCAACATACAGACCGGTCAATACCTTGATCCAACAAGCTCTACTTGTATACAGCCCCATACTATGATGCTACATGCAACATACAGACCGGTCAATACCTTGATCCAACAAGCTCTACTTGTATACAGCCCCATACTATGATGCTACATGCAACATACAGACCGGTCAATACCTTGATCCAACAAGCTCTACTTGTATAAAGCCCCATACTATGATGCTACATGCAACATACAGACCAGACCGGTCGATACCTTGATCTAACAAGCTCTACTGTATACAGCCCCATACTATGATGCTACATGCAACATACAGACCGGTCGATACCTTGATCCAACAAGCTCTACTTGTATAAAGCCCCATACTATGATGCTACATGCAACATACAGACCGGTCGATACCTTGATCCAACAAGCTCTATTTGTATAAAGCACCAGACTATGATGCTACATGCAACATACAGACCGGTTGATACCTTGATCCAACAAGCTCTACTTGTATAAAGCCCCATACTATGATGCTACATGCAACATACAGACCAGACCGGTCCTTACCTTGATCTAACAAGCTCTACTGTATACAGCCCCATACTATGATGCTACATGCAACATACAGACCGGTCGATACCTTGATCCAACAAGCTCTACTTGTATAAAGCCCCATACTATGATGCTACATGCAACATACAGACCGGTCGATACCTTGATCCAACAAGCTCTATTTGTATAAAGCACCAGACTATGATGCTACATGCAACATACAGACCGGTTGATACCTTGATCCAACAAGCTCTACTTGTATAAAGCCCCATACTATGATGCTACATGCAACATACAGACCAGACCGGTCGATACCTTGATCTAACAAGCTCTACTGTATACAGCCCCATACTATGATGCTACATGCAACATACAGACCGGTCGATACCTTGATCTAACAAGCTCTACTGTATACAGCCCCATACTATGATGCTACATGCAACATACAGACCGGTCGATACCTTGATCCAACAAGCTCTACTTGTATAAAGCCCCATACTATGATGCTACATGCAACATACAGACCAGACCGGTCGATACCTTGATCTAACAAGCTCTACTGTATACAGCCCCATACTATGATGCTACATGCAACATACAGACCGGTCGATACCTTGATCTAACAAGCTCTACTGTATACAGCCCCATACTATGATGCTACATGCAACATATCAAAGCTCCAGGCTCCATAACTACGGAGAAGAATAGTTTTTGAAATGTTCATTACACAAATAACTCATACAACCCTCAGGGATATCCAGGGGTGGTCCATTGTTTACCCTAAGGAAATTATTTGCAACAAACCTGATAATATATTACCTAGAAATCAATTCTAAAAAAGAATTGTCAAAATCTGTCTTGCAGTTCTTGGAGTTGAAAACTGTTTAAAGTTTATGCCATTTTCAGTAATGGCAGCCATTTTGAAAGTCTGATTTATCTAATTTTTCTTCTGTTAGGTACCCTCTATAAGCATCCATTTGAAATTTGAGCAAAATTGGTCAAGCGGATTCACAGATATTGCTGCAAATGGACGCCGATGCTTAACCGCTCATCTATAAACCCAGCTAGGACCTGAACAGCTAAATTCTGCCACCAGTTTCTATGTTATCACTATGTTGCTTTTACACTCATGTCAGACAGGTCACCTGACATAGCACTTATTTCAGATTGGACAATATCTGTTTTACTAGTCCCCGATTGGTTCACCATAATCTGTTGGCGTGGTTTGACAAGGTCAACCTTTGAACTTTGTATATGAAATGCAGGCGCTACCCAGCTTCCACAGGGACATTTCTCTCCTGAAACAGATCAAGACAAAATGTTAATAATATTTTGATAGTCACTTCAACAACTCTTGAATGCATGTGACGATTTATCAATGGGAAGCAACTCTGTAATGATGATTTATCAATGGGCAACAACTATGTTAAGCATGTGACGATTTATCAATGGGCAACAACTCTGTTAAGCATGTGATGATTTATCAATAGGCAACAAATCTTTTATGCATGTGAAGACAATGGACAACAACTCTGTTACATTTTTTGTTGTATATATTTAAATAGTAATTTTCACCATTTGTTCATATGTATTTATGTGTTAATCAAATTCCATTTTCTTTTTTGCTGTTATTAATTATGCTTGCTTCTTTTTTTTCCATAGCTTCATTGTATTTATTCATCTTAGAGCTTGTTTCTTTTGCACAAATTTAGGGTAAACGAGAGTATGTGTGTTAAAGTGTATGCAACGTTTAGTTTGAATGCAAACATTTAATATTTAAAAACAATATTGCCTTTATTGATTACTGCTTTATTTGATTTGTTCTGTCATTTGTCATTTGTAAATTTGTATATAATAGAGGGCCTCATGGAAGATTAGTTTATAACTAAATGTGTTACCCTCTGTAAATAAAGACTATTATTATTATTATTATACATGATACGACTTTACTTGTTGTATCAGAATGTTGGTTTCCTGGTCCAATACTCGATACTTGACATAAAAATGTCACCAATTAAATTAACTTAGCAGAGTACCATAAGCCTTTGGCAGAGAACCACAGGCCTTTGTTATCGACAAAATATTAGACCTCTAGCTGCAATGAGAGCTCTACATCTTTTAGAGAATATTTTTCATTTTTTCCCCCATAAGAGTTTTCTATAACTGTTACCCCAGGGACTGGGCCAGATCTGACCCTAGGGTTGCCATTTATGGCATATGCAGACTTTTGAAGTTTTTCCGTATATTAAGTCTATGTAAAACATGTGACCCCTCCAGGGGCCGTGTCAAATTTGACCTCAGGGTCACCATCTGAAAGACTTTGATTAAATTTGGTAGAGGACCATCAGATTATGCTGATATATGATATCTATTTGAGTTCTATACCTTCTGGTTTCTGAGAAGAGATTTTTTTATTTTTTCCCCTGGGGTGGGGTCTTATCTGCATACAGGGTCACCATTTGAACGAACTTGGTAGAGGATCATAAGCTTATACTACATCTAATTTATGAGAGCTCTATGTTTGGGGTCACATGTTTTACATAGACTTTTATAGAGGGCCTATGGATGTTCTACTACACACTTGGTAAAGAACCATAAGCTTATGCCACATACATAATATTAGACCTTTAGTTTTTTAGTTTCCGAGAAGATTTTGTTCAAGATTTTCCTATATAACATGTATAACTCTATGTAAATCTGTGACGTGTGTGAGGTGTTGCACTTTGTATTAAAAGTCAATACATTTTCGATCTTTTGTATCCCAAAATCGCCACAAAAAAATCAAAATTCAATAAAAGCGCCCCCTGGGCATTGTGCATAGTCCCCGGGAGCTATTATTAGGGAAAATTTGGCATACCCAACACTGTCAGTTGTAACTTACCATACCAGATGAACGATCCAAGTTTGGTCTGACATTTTGGACACATCAACTGAAATATAACATTTTTTAATTTTAACCTGAGCAGACGTCAAGTGTTTTTATAGCCAATCTTCATACAGGTCATAAAAGGCCATGCTACTCAGGATGAGCCACAGTGGTCACGTGCAGTCGCTTTGGTGACGCTACACACAAACTACTAGACCAATCACTCTCCTATATTAAATGGGGAACATAGGGTTTTCTAAGGGGCCCTACTATAATTCATTTACAGTCACACCTCCTCAAGAGACAACCTCTATTAAGAGACCACCTCTTTTATGAGACCACCATTTCAATCCCTATTTTTTTTTTTTTTACATTAAAACCACCTGTATTTAGATTAAAACAGTCTTAACTGAAAGTGCTTTTCCTTTGTCTGGTTAGAGGGAAAGTTTTATAAGTAGACTGATGATTTATAGTTCTTTATTACATTTTTATCAGTGAAAGATTGGGATTTCTCAGTGAAAGAATATTCATAATCGCTAATTAATTAATAACGAACTCCAAACACAAAAATAACTAACCGCGACGTTGAGTTAAGACGTCAATTAAGTGTTGCTGACGGTGAATAATTTCGGTTAAAAGCATGCATAATCTCATTTAAAATTTAATAAATAGATTATTTAACAGCTGTGGAGATGGTAGGCGTGCTTTGTTTTTTTACTCACTCGCATACGCTTGTTCATGAAAAAAACACATGTCCACCATCTCGTGAAGGATTTCCGTATAATCGATCCAGCAGTTAAATAATCTCCATTTCTTTTTCTTGTTCAGCTCACCAAAGTAGGAGTGTAAATCATCCGCCAAGCAGCTATTATGAGGAAAGTCCTGCTAATCTGCTAATTAATTTATTCTAATAAAAAATATTTTTTAAATATTTATTGGTTTAATTACTCATAAAACAGTCAACATGAGACGATTGTGAGGCTAGGGTTACCTACCTTTCCTTCCAACTGATTTAAGAAGCTTGCCATCCACTGGACTGGTTCTATGAACAATGACTGGTCACATGTCTTGTCTGTCTGGTTCCCCGTTATATTACCTGCTGGTCGCCTGCTGGCAGGAACTTTACTCCTCCAATCAAATGCAGCCTCACCCTGACCCACACTGTGGTACACGATACTGCTACTTCTGAACAGAGCCTGTCTAAAAAGGGAATGATTGAAAAGATAAAATGTTGTTTTATGGCTCATTAGCAAATTATTTAGTTTTGTTTGTTTGAATGGTATTTTACGCCATTTTTAGCACATTTTAGGCCATATATGACTATCAATTTTTTTGTGGTTGAGGTAGCCCACCCCATTTTTCCTGAATAGAACCAGTACTGTATATCTCCCGCTATCCGTAAGATCGACACTTTCTCACTTACAAGTCGAGCTCCCATTGGGATCCGAACCCACAGTGGTGAGAGGTGAGAAGGTTTACAACGCAAAGTCGTTAACCTCTCGCCCATGGATGCGCTGAAAATATATTATATAGTTTATGGGACGTGGTGGCCACTGGACTGCATGTTCGACTCAAGATTCCAAAGATACCGGTTCAACCCTGACTTGTGCCATCGGGCTTCTACGGTGCATCCTTAGGCAAGACACTTCCCTTAACTTTGTCCATCGGATGTAAACCCGGGCAGGCCTGGGTTTCTGAGTCTTCAGACATGTGAAAGAGCATAAGAATCTATTCGAAAGTAATGATAGGGCGGGGGGCTAGATTCCTATGTTTTTTTCTCCTCTCTCCGGGTTTGCTTCAAATAAGAAAATATGTTGATGGGGCATTTCAAATCGATGTACAAACACGATTTTACAATAAAAATAATGAGATTTTCATTCTGATGGATATTTCTGACTATAAAGAAGAAGACCAAAAACGTGAAAATTGCGAATAGTAAAACAGGTATTGAAAAGGAGTATGTCAGTCCTAATGTGGAGAGTAGACATGTAAATGATACAGCAGTGAAATGCCAACAAGACACCAGTTGTCCTGTTATACCAGTGCATAGCGCACTTGCGAACCGGATTCGAATCCCAAACTGGAAAGTCTGTAAGATGGCACGATGGTCGCCAAATTGGATAGGTTGGTTTTCTTCAGTTTCCTCCCACAGTCAGACCGACCACCACAGACCACCCTCTGGGCAGTCAGTTCAAAATGTCACACTTGACTTATGTTAATTGTTATTACCGTATATAACCGTATGTAACTTGACGACTTTAAATAAAGATTATTTTTATTATAGTTAAATTGAATTGGATTTTACACTCGCTGGATAGCTTCCTCACAAAAAGATCCATGAGGGCTAGATACCCACACAGTGAAGTGTAAATGATTTTAAGTCAGAGACTCTAACCACTCAGCCACTGACACGCCCTTATTATTATCAGATACATACCTACATTTCTTACACTTGTAGTAGGATTCCGTTTTACTATTGCTGTCCACAGATACGGCACCGAGGTCCAACTCCATCTCTTTATCAAAACCTCCTGAAATATAAACGTAATGATTATAAATGGTGGTTTATGCTAGTTTATATAACCTGTTTAATATAGGTCAGGGATTTTTTTAAAAGAGGGGAATGGGACTGACCTTATCTTTAAAGGGACACACGACAGTTTTGATTTGTTTAAAACTCACGGCATCCCATTAGTTTTTCTACTATATTTTTGTAATCATTAATATTATATTAATATTAGAACTGTTCAGAGCACATTTTGTATTTGTTTGCATATTACTAACTGTTTATTACATTTCACCAAAATATATTTAAACATATGGAAAAACAACGAAGAAAATTTGGAAAATTTGGAAACTAAAAATGTTTTTTAATTATATGTAAGCAGTTTTAAAGTAAAAATGATACTATAATTATACATCGGGATGCTAATTTTATATTTCGATAAAAACTTAAAGATTCCCATCTGTCCCTTTAAATGCAGTATACATAGCATGGCTTGATAATTATGCATAGTACTGCATTAAAGGGAGTACAACAGGCTCTGGGGCTTAGTTCGTTTAAAGTAGGTATCCGCCAACAACAGTCAAATTTTACTAAAAATGTACACCGTTTCTAAACCAACTGATTAAAAGGTATATATATATATTTCTATATATATAACCTAATTATTTTGAGAATCCAAACTCTATAGACACAATATAAACGGCTTTAACCAGCCAGACCAAAAAGTTACCAACTCATAATTAATTTTACGCATATTAGTTCTTGAGCTGGCTGTTAGGCCAGTAATTATAGCCGAAAATAAGAGTCAAGGTCAAACAAATTCCAACAGAAAGTATTTTAGGATTTTTAGAATCACTGACATGAAATGAGTTTCAGAAAAAAACTCCTCAAGATAAAGATGATGGGAAATGCTAAATTTTGTGGTAAAAGCTGCATTTTTAAGAGAAAATCTCCGGAAACTGGAATAATTTTATAAAAAATCATTTGAGCAAATAATAATCATTTAATAGTGCGGAAATGCTTTTCCAAATGCATCTCTATGTAAATCAAGGTTTAATATGGATATGAGGTTAATAATATGAGATTTTGGGGCAAAACTTGGAAAAAATAAATAAAATCGTTGATTTCTGTAATACATTTGGTGTATACACTAGGCTATAAATGAAAAAAATACTAAATGAGCTATAAACAATTAGTTTCTTACTGTTTTGCACAGAGAAAGGTACAGAGATGTCCCAGAAAAAAATCCTTTTGAATACGACGATCTGAAATTGTTGGGTCTAAAAATGTGTTTTTCATAAAAAAAAATGCTGAAAACAGGAATAATTTTGTAATAAGATGTTTGAACATAAACTAATCTAATGGAAGTGATAAAATGGTGCACAATTATTTATACAAATGTTTCATTGTATCGTAAGTTAATGTGAAAGTTCACATTGTGAGATTTTGGGGCAAAATTTTGAAAAAAAATGAATAAATAAGTCAAATTATTAAATTTATTGCTATAAAAAAGTTCATAAACATGTTTTTTAACTATCTAATACATACATTGTTCATTCAATATTTACACCCTTAATTGTTTGCTTCAAATGTTTTTAAGAACAAGAGCTGTCGGAGAACAGCGCAGCTCGACTAT
The DNA here is from genome assembly GCA_037043455.1 of Cyrtodaria siliqua. NCBI lineage: Eukaryota > Metazoa > Mollusca > Bivalvia > Adapedonta > Hiatellidae > Cyrtodaria > Cyrtodaria siliqua. The sequence goes on along the minus strand of JAWPHD010009328.1, from coordinate 13,325 downwards.
TCGATTTTTCAGAGAATAATAAATATAGCTAGTATATACCATCAGAAAACAAGGCTAAAACAATGTGCGGGGAGAGGCGAGGGGTGTGCGTGGGGGGGGGGGGGGGGGGGGGCAACAATATGTGTAAGAAGCTATGTAAGAATTGACCAAAACAACACAGAAATATTTAAAAAAAAAAAAAAAAAATCCAGTTTCGAGTGGGGTGTGTGGGGGGAGGAGAAGTGGGGGAGAGGGCAACATGTGTAACAATTGACAAAAGCAGAAATATGTAAAAAAAAAAAAAAAAAAAGAGTTTCGAGTGGGCGCGGGGGGGGGGGGGGGGGGGGGCGCGGAGGGGTGTGGGGGAAGGCAGGGGTCAACATATATATGTGTAAGAAGCTATGTGTAAAAATTGACTAAAACAAAACAGAAATATGTAAAAAAAAATACAAACAATTGAGTTTCGAGTGTGTGTGTGGGGGGTGGGGGGAGGGGGGGCGCAACATATGTGTAAGAAGCTATGTGTAAGAATTGACCAAAAAAAGAACACCGAACACCCCCCCCCCCCCCCCCCTTGAAACTCTATTTTCTTTTTACATATTTCTGTGTGGTTTTAGTCAATTCTTACACAGCTTCTTACACATATATATTTATTGCCCCCCTTCACCACCCCCCCCCCAACCCCCCCCCCCCCCCTCCACCATCCCGCCACCAACCCCACTCGAAACTCATTTTTTTTTACATATTTTTGTGTTGCTTTTCTCAGTTCTTACACATATTGCCCTCCCCCCACACCCCTGCCTCTCCCCCACCCTGCCCCTCCCTCCCACCTCCCCCACCCCTCCCCCACACCCCAACTTGAAACTTGATTTTTTTTGGACATATTTCTGTGATAGCTTTATTGCCTCTTCCACCACCCCCACCCCCACCCCACCCCCCCCCCCCCCGGGTGGGGGCAACATATATGTGTAAGAAGCTGTGTAAGAATTGACTAAAGCAACACAGAAATATGTAAAAAATATATATATATGAGTTTTGAGTGGGAGGGGGAGGGTGGAGAGGCGGTGGAATGGGGAGAGGGCAATACATATATATGTGTAAGAAGCTGTGTAAGAATTGACTAAAACAACACAGAAATATGTAAAAAAAAAAAAAAAAAAATAGTTTCAAGTGGAGGGAGGACGTTGGGTGACAGTCGCGGAGGGGGTGGGTCTGAGGGGATTGAGGGGAGGGAGCAACATATATGTGTAAGAAATGACTAAAACAACACAGAAATATGTAAAAAAAAAAAGTGGTGGGAGGGGGGTGGAGGGAGTGGGGGTGGAGAAGGGAGCCCATGCCCCAATATCGGTGAAGTATGAATAAGATGCATAATGCTATAAGAAATCCCAAACCAAAATTATAGATATATACATGCTTACATGCAAACCTCTGCCATTATTGCACATTTTATGGGCCATCACAATTTGGGTTCCATGGGAGCCCAGAATTTGCAGATGACAAAATTACTTACCCAACCCTTTACAACATACTATAAGGAAACCAATTCCCAAATTTAGTTCAGCTAGTTCAAGAAATGTAAGAGATATAGACCTGTAAACACAGCTTACACGCAAAATTTGATGTGAAACAGACACATTTTAAGGGCTATCAGAATTTGGGTACCATGGGAGCCCATGGGTTACAGGAACCAAAATTGCTTATGCAGTCCTTAAGATAATGCTATAAGGAAGCCCATGGCCAAATTTGGTTGTGCTAGGATAAGAAATGTAAGAGATATAGACTTGTAAACACAGCTTACACGCAAACCTTGATGTGGGACGCCAACGCAGACGCCGACGCCGAACCCGGGGTGATTACATAAGCTTTCTTATTCTTCGAATAGTCGAGCTAAAAATGATGGAAGGTATTTTATTTTGACTTGAAAATACAGCATATCATATTCATTTTAAAGTGAGGAAACCTTCTTCCAAACCCATCTTCATGTGAAACACGGAATCAGAGATCGATCAGACGCTAATTAAATTAAAACAATTGTCCTTCATCAAAAATCACTGAAAAAGAATCACAAATAAGTATTTCAACAAATATAATTGAAGTGAAAAAATGGTGTATAAAACGTACATTACATATGTTTGATAATATCAGAACTTAGAAGTGAATAAGATGCTCAAATTGCGAGGTCAGGGTCAAAACGTGGAACAGAAATGGAGAAAAAACACCAATGTGTTTGTGATACAATCAAATTACTGGGCTTTAATAATGAAATATGTATAAACTAAAACAGACATTTGTAAAAAAAATCGGTCTACATTTGGAATCACACCTGTGTGTTTCGATGAAAATCTTAACATTGTGTTATCCGGAAGTCAAGGGACAGAAAATAGTTCACTGTTGCTGTATTGTAAACAGTATGGCCGTTAGCCACACGTGTAAAATGTAAGATCTGCATTGCATGTTTGTTACTACAGTAAAGATGAAGGTTATATCAGCGATTCCATGTAAATAAAATATATATAGATCTATCGGCCAAATGGCATTGTAAAACTGATGATAATTTTGGGTTTGACTTTTAATGGCTTTTGGAGGGACTCTGCTGGGGTCTAGGGCGCCGCCATATTTGTATGACATAGCCAGTATGGATTCCTTCTACATAAATTCGAAATATGATTCTATGGAATTTATCTAGCTGTTGCGAATGCTAAGAGATCATTTCTAACGGTTTCCCACAAAGCAATGAGCAACTATGTGTCAGTATCCAAGGGTATGATGAATGGAAGTTCCTTTTTTTGCGAAACAATGCAATTTTCATCAACATTCGCTGAAAACCAGAATCGTTTTTAAAACCGTTTTAGCTTATACAAAAAATACAATGATGTCACAAAATGTTTCACTATTCGATGTACATAATTATATCAAAGTTTTTCATTGTATTTGAAATTAAGAAGAATGCTCAAACCGTGATTTTGTTTGACGACTTGCTTAACAATTGCATAGAATCAACCTTTTCATACACAAAGTACTTGGTTATAAACTAAAAAAGTGTAATAAGATCATTTTCTTGTATCAGTTTGGCGCATTATAAGTGTTGCGCATGTGCACTACTGTGTCAGAAATAAGTCCACACATATACGAGGCTTTATAATTTGGGTGAAACAAATGCAAAATATACATGAACCGATTTTCAAAAATCATTCGAGCAGTATAAACAATATGTTGGGAGTTATGAAATTTTGCCTTATATATGTACTCGCCCAGTTTCATTATTTCCAGATCGAATTAGATACTCACATTGCGGACATGTTGAAAACAAGTATACTCAAACATTGATAATTTTTGTAATTGATAGGGATAGTGGACTAGAAGATTGTCATGTGTCCAGAGTAAAATATATTTTTACCTTTTTTGTAATGGATAAAAGGATGCATGTTGGAATAATTAAATGTCCTAATCCCTGTGATGCTATGAACTGTTTTGTTATGCGTAAAACTTAACATTTTCAATTGAGTAGAACAGTAATTGAGTGTATCAATAATTTGCACGTCACAGATGCTATTTATATTTGTAACTCTGAATGAAATGGGGTTAACACTCATATTAGGTTATATTTGGAATGCAATTTCAGATGGAGATGCCATGAAGGGTGAAGGTTCCCACCAGACATGCCTCCGCAAAGGAGCGAACCCATGCGGGGCAGAATATTTGAGATGTAGGATGAAGTTTCCCATCATGCATGCCTCGGGAGCGAACCAATTGGGGCAGAGGCCTGTGGCTCCAAAGCCATGGCCATATCCACTGGTTTAGTGAGGCCTCTTGTTTGTAACCAAGTTTGTATACATATGTAAATACATGTATGTAGCTTTTTATAGAGTGCGAGGCGTTTAGTCCAAAACACAAAGTTTATATTAACGTACAAAGTTATTTTGGAAAAATAATAATAGTGATGGATATGCATGTTTTACAAGTGTAGTAATATTAGTGCTACAGCTGAAAACACCAGTTGTGCAAAGTTTGTACCAAACATTTTCGTACAAGGGATGTCTGATAGTTAGCTAAATCTATGGATTATCCCACTAGTAACACACTAGTCTTCCATCACAATCATCATCTTTTAAATAACATATATACCTTCTTGTTTTCTACAAATAATTGCTTCTCGGAAGTGTGGGCATTGCATGTTAATGAAAGGTTATATACATTATGAACAACCAAAAGAATGTAATCAGAGTGTACATTTATAGCATTGAATGTGTGACCTGTTTTTGTAGAAAGCATGGAATCTCATGTATGCAGTGACAAAATGTAAGCTCTATGAATTCTATAGAAATTGAGATTCATTTAAATTAAATTTTTAGTTATTTGATCACTCTTTTCTTACATAAACAAGCAATAATATTACGTGATGTGAACAAAAGCTCCTACAACTTCGACATGAGTATTGCGCAAAATTTCAAAATTGAATTTCATACAGTTACTTTGAACGTGTTTTTCAAACTTATCATACAGTTTCCGGTGATCTTTTTCATTAAAATGTAATTATCACACCTAACGATAAAACATATTGCACCATTTTAATATAAGTTACCATATATGCTATTTAAATGATTATAAACCCTGTTGTAATGATTGCTTGAACAATATTTCCACCACATATTCAATGAAGTGCATACAATATGTGTATCAAAAGGTTATAAATACATATGTATGTAATTACATCATGTTTTTCCTTCATTATTTTATATATAAAATTTCCAAATAATGTAAACATGATCCATGGTCGTAACCATTGTAACTAGACATTTATTCAACGGACCTTTTGTTTGGTACAGACCTTAAAATTGAGCATCTAGCTAAATTTCTGATACTATAAAACATTTGTATATATGCATATATGAATAATATCACTTTAAAACATTTTGCCACCCGAACATAATGCATTTTTCAACAGTATACGCCCGATGACTTTTTTGGGGCACATCCTTGCATAAACCATTATAGATTATCATTTTATAATTCATTTCCCTACTTCTTTAGCTTAAAGGCCTGTGCTACGAATGTATTACAGAAATCAACGATTTTATTAATTGTTTCAACATTTTGCCCCAAAAGCTCACAATGTGAACTTTCACATTAACTTACGATACATTGAAACATTTGCATATAGAATTGTGCACCATTTTATCACTTGCATTAGATAAGTTTATGTTCAAACATCTTATTACAAAATGATTCCTCTTTTCAGCGATTTTTTATGAAAAACACATTTTTAGACCCAAAAATAAAGTATTTTATATCGTCGTATGCTAAAGGACTTTTTTCCGGCACATCTCTGTACCTTTCACTGTGCAAAACAGTAAGAAACTAAGTTTTTACAACTCATTTAGTATTTTTTTTAATTTATAGCCTAGAAACACCAACTGTATTACAGAAATCAACGATTTTATTCATTTTTTCCAAATTTTGCCCCAAAATCTCATATTATTAACCCAATATCCATCTATAAAACCGTGATTTACATGGAGATGTATTTGGAAGAGCATTTCCGCACTGTTAGGAAATTCTAATTTGCTCAAATGATTTTTTATAAAATTATTCCAGTTTCCGGAGATTTTCTCTTAAAAACGCAACTTTTACCCAAAAATTTAGCATTTCCCACCATCTTTATCTTGAGGAGTTTTTTTCTGAAACTCATTACATGTTAGTGATTCTAAAAATCCTAAAATACTTTCTGTTGGAATTTGTTTGACCTTAAAACCTATAATTACTAGACTAGTAGACCCCCTTCCCCACCCAGGGGGAATTTTGTAGGGTGTGATTTTCTGAAAGAACATACATTAAGCTTCAAAATGAGACATGTGTGCCATCTGAGCGTTGGGGCTTTAGTCAGTTTTGGGGGAAAACGTTGCGTTTTTAGACGAAAATCGCCGAAATCTGGAATAATTTTTTAGAAAAAGAATGGAAGATATTAGAACCAATTTGAATTGATGGAATCGTTCTTGGAACGCATCTCTACGTGTCCCACCATATAATTTATGGATCCGATACTTAAATATTGAGATTTTGGGTAAATTTTTTAAAAAATTGAATAAAATCGCTGATTTCTGTAATACATTGGGGGTATTTAACTAAAAATTATAAATATATCTAATACAATAGAAAAAATAAATATTGTAACCTTTTTGGGCAGGGTAAGGTCCAGTGATTAAACAGAAAATAGTTCCAACCGCATGATGTTTGGAAATGCCTTAATTTTGGGGCGAAAAATGTGTATTTTTGTCAAAAATCGCCGGAATCTGGAAAAAATAAATAAAATTAGTTTGAACATAAACTTAAATAGATGTGCACAGCATACATATTCAAGTTTTTCCTGGCATCATATATAACATATGTGCTCAAATATTCGCATTTTAGGGCAAAACGTTGGAAAAAATTACAAAAATCACTGATTTCTGTAATCCATTGGGGTATTGGGTTAAAATTTAGAAAAAATATTCAATACAATAGAATAAAGACATATTGTAACATTTTGGATAGACAAAGGTCCAATAATTAAGTAGAAAGAAATCCTGAACCATATGATACTTAAAATATTGCCTTAATTTTCAGGCGAAAAATGTGTATTTCCGTCAAAAATCGACGGAATCTGGAATTATCTTTTGAAAATAGTTTGAACATAAACTTATCCAATAAAATGTTGCACACTATACATATCCAAGCAATTTATTGTATCAGATATAACATATATGCTCAAGTATTTATATTTTAGGGCAAAATGTTGAAAAAATGACTAAAATCGCTGATTTCTGTAATACATTGAGGTATTGGAAAAAGATTAAAAGTGCATAGAAAGAACGGGATTTTTTTTTTATAACATTTCTGCAGTCCAATGTGCAATAATATACCAGAAAACTGTCTTTCTTCTATGGAACATTCCTACTCCAAGGAGTGCGTGGCACGCTGACATTTTATTTGCTTTTATAAGCAAACAAGCCTGCTCTAGCTGATACCTGACACAGAATGAACACATGGAATAATGGGCCTTTGCCATTTATTATAATGCTCGGTACTTCTTCTAAACAACTAAATGGGTTTTGGTAAAACTGGTACAAAGCCTTAGTATGACGTCCAGTTGTGCATATCGGTGTAATGCACCCTATTCACTATCAAACATGTTAACAAGATTGCGAGGTTGGTTTCTAAAAACAACAACAAAACAACACCTCTAGTTTATTATAGCCTTTTATTTAAAGGGGTTGATGCACTATTTTCAACCCGATTTATTTAAAAGGACTGAAAAAATCCGAAGAAAATTATCAAAATGCCATCAAAAAATAAAGGAGATATGACTTATTGAAATTTGCGAAGAACAAATATGGAGGCAGCCATCTTGGAATGATGACGTCATCGCGCCTTTTTACCATATATGGCATATTGACAAAATACATTGTAAAGCAAAGTAAATTACTGCAAATTGATTAAAAAATAAATATACAGATGTTGAAAATCACTGCAAATTGAAGAAAATCACTGCAAATTTATTAAAAAATAAATATACAGATGTAAAATGTATAAATCATTTATTTTTTAATCAATTTGCAGTGATTTTCTTTGCTTTCAAAGACATCTTTTGTCAAGATGCCATACATGGTAAAAAGGCGCGATGACGTCTTCGTTCCAAGATGGTCGCCTCCATTTATGTTTCTTTGCAAGTTTTCAATAGGACATATCCCCTTTATTTTTCATGGCATTTTGATAATTCTTGCAGCTTTTTCCAATTTCCTTGAAATTAAAAAAAACACAAACAGAGAGAAAAGTAGCCGACTCCGTTTGAGTCTATTTACGACAACGTATTTTATTTTTACAGTATTAAAACTGTAGCAATTTCGGAAACTCTCAACAAGATGTTAAGGAATCTGAGGTGCATGAAATGCCGTCTCGGAGCATCTAGATTTTAAAAGAAATCAGATGGAGCATGCCCCCCGAATCCAATAGCCGTTCGCGATTTCGCCGTTAAACATGCCACTTAGCCTGCCTATACATCCTAGCAACGCCCCTGATTCCCGGTTGACATGTGCAAACACATGATTAAGAGTTTTGTACATTATGTATTCTATTAATCAAACTCAGTGTTTGAATCATTGCTCTCTCCTGCTGGTTTTTCTGATAATTTTCACAGTATCGCGGCCTATAAATCGCCTTCTATATTGAGATATCTTTTAAATGATCAGAAAACCTATCTTCTGGAATCGTCTGATTCTTAATGAATTTATAGATGCTGTTTCGAATCCCATTGGGAGAATAAAGGGAAATCGTGAGAAATTTTCGATTCTTTACGGATGGCGGGAGGTATACTGCTAAGTTCTGGTTCTACCCAGGAAGATGAGGGCGGTCTGCCTCCACCACTAAAACAAATCGATCATCATAATGGAGTTACGGTGGTCTAGTGGTTAAGGCATCCGCCTCGTAATCTGGAGGTCGAAGGTTCGAGTCCCGTCAGAGGCGGGCTTGTTACTGAAGAGAGACCTGTTGGTGAGCCGCCAGCTAGTTAAATAACGGTTACCGATTGCCTACATGCCGCCTACCTGCCTGGTGCCTGGCATTAAAGAATAGGAATCGGGAAGTAATGATGTTCAAGACAAAGGTGTCTCAAAATTGACTGGCCCTTTCAATAGGGGTGACACTATAATAAACAAACACTTTACTTACTTACTTACTTACTTACTTATATAGCCTTCAGTTGCTGAAAATGACGTAAAACACTATTAAACATTATGAATTCATCGCACAGCTTATTTTAACATTCTTACATATTTTATTTGGTAAATTTCTGCAGTTTTGTTGTACATACTAAACTCAGTTATTTCTTCTTCTATACTGAAAAGTAACATTCAAGGACCAGTAAAACAAAAACACGCCTCAAAACTAACAACAATTACAAGGATAAATAAGCGGGAAGATATGTGACATCACAAACATAAAAGGGCCGACAACAGGGCTACCTACTTAGAACCGTTGTGGCAGATAGGCCAGGTGTGTGTGTGGTGTGAGGGGGGGGGGGGGGGGGGGGGGGGAGGAAGGGGGGGGGGGAAACATGATTATAGGGTGTTAATAAAAAAATCCCGTCAGATTCTATCCTTTGAAAAAAGAGGCAGCATAAATAGAGAATGTAACGCACAGATGATCATGTATATATGGATATCAACACACAAACACCTAAACAGCCAAAATGTGTTTAAATTGTTCAGGTAACGTGTCTATTTCAAATTTGTTTATCTCGACCAATACATTGTATTTAATATATACGTAATTTTCTTAATATATTGTAACCATCAAACCTAATTGCTTAGCATTTTATAACAACTCCATCTTTGCCTCATATGCCTGTCCTGTTGCCTTGTTCTTTTCCATTATTGTTCCCACCCTGGTACACCCCTCCTCCTCGGTGCAGTATTTGGGTTTAGCCTCTGTGGATTTGTAAAGTTCTGTGAAATAATTATTTTGTTTATTCACCTTCAGTTCCAAAATCACAACAGGAACCAAAATCACAACAGGAACTAGGTGAATCATTGGCAGAAATAATTCCTAATACAACTTAAAGAAATAAACTATTGAAGTAAATTAAGGAAACAAATGTGGCCTGTACGGGACTCGAACCTGGGACCCCTCGCTTACAGGGCGAGTGCTCTACCAACTGAGCTAATAGGGCCACCGGTATCAAATATCACTACTGTAGATGCTCTCGGGGAACTATTGTTGACAATGAATTTAGACAATGTCTCATAAAACTGTTCGGTGCTGATGTACTGATGACGTACAAAACACATTTTGCAGAGGAGTACTTAACCTTATGCGTGATTTTGAGACGAAGAAAACGAATTAAGTGCACAACAGAAACCTTGTATTCACCTTCCATTTTCATATTGGCATGTGTTTCAGAATGGAATATGTGTCCAGAAGTCACAAACTTACCTTTGTTGATTTGCTTCTTAAATATGTTCTTACAATAAAGAGGTCCGTCTAGTGTGACCGTTTGACAGTCTGTGTGTACTCCAACTATTAAAGGCCTTGAAATAGCAAAACCGTACGCGTACTGGGCTCTCCTCTCGACAAATCTCCTTGGTGCGTATCCCATCATTACGGCTCCCTTCATCACCGCCAATCTCGCATCGGGTTCAAGGATGACTGTTAAGTCACTCATCTCTGATTGGATCATTTTTCTTAGATATGGTGATTCGTAATATCCCGCAGCCAAGACCAGTGTGTTGAACCCCCTCCCCCCCCCCCAACCAAGACCAGTTTGTTGCTGTCTGGGTCGTTTGTTCCCCCCCCCCCCCCCCCCCCCCCCACCCCCAACCAAGACCAGTTTGTTGCTGTCTGGGTCGTTTGTTTCTTGCAGAATAGATTCGAGAAGATAATCCCATCGAAGGATTTGTTGAAGATGGTTAAAACATAATTTGTTGAACACGGGATAGCGGTACAAGGGTCTTAAAAAGTAAAAGGGGGAGGAGTGTAGTAATATACATGTATATCTCACGGGTGTTTCCGTCTTCAGTTATCTCATGGACACAGATATCGGCCGTCCCTCCACTGAGATCAGCGAGGATGTACTTACTTATTGTTGAAAACCTGTAATTCAGCAGTTCCGTCGGCGCTTTGTGACGTTTCTGATAGTTGTGCACTACAAAATAACGAAGCCGCCTCCGGCTCCAAAACAAGACGTAACTGATCACCATCTATCCCAGCGTTGCATGCAGCCTCTCTATAAATTGTCTGGCCGAGTCGGACCAAACTGTCGGAATGGTTATCATCCATTGGATCTGCCGCGCCTCTATTCCTTTTTTTGTTTGACATATTACGTTTTCTGCAAGTTTTTCTCAAATGCTCTATAACCATAGTGATGACAAGCATGGCCGACATTGGACGCCTTTATGTGTCGTAGATTTTCGATTCTCTTGTTAAATCCTTTGTTGTGTAGAGTGACATTTGAATCGTTGAATAATAAAACCAATCTTGATGTTTATCGTGCTCTCGTAAGCGTGCATATTTTTCCTCAGCATCATAGCCAAATGAATGGAAAGTTTTATCTGGGCTGAGAAGAACGGTTGTTGGTAAGCGATTCTTCGGAAGGCTCCGCCTGTTGCTGAGGTAAAGATCTATGGTAGGCAGTGGCAGTAAGAAGACGAAAATTCAGGTATATGCCTTGTACCGAAGTCTATAGCAGCTACCACAACACGATTCTTCTCTATAGCTCCATTTCCCATATCTATTCTCGCATCCCACTCTCACAGGAAAAATATCTAGGCATGAAATTCTTCGGTCTATACTTATGTGATACACATCCCTCTGCATTCCCATCTGTCATTTCATCTTGAAAGTAACACATCTGTTACCTACACCATTTTACTGAAAAACACCAAAAAACAAAAAAGGATGTTAAACCCATTTTCTCCACTATTCTACCCCTTTTTAAAAAAAAATATACTTTTATGTATTTCAGGTATAAGAAGAATGTCATATGCAATACATATGTATACATTTCATACGTGGTACCGGTGTATTATTTTAACATGCAACATATATGAGATACAAATGTAACACGTATGTATTGAGATACATATGTAACACATGTATCATTTACATATGTGGCACATATGTAAATAACATGATGAATATATGAAAGAAAACATGCAAATAATAAGAAAGTAATACATTTGTGGCACATGTCACAACATTTTTTTTTGTATCAAACAAGTAGCCGTATTATGTAGATTCTAAAGATCATCAGGATATTTTATGAATTTACAAGAAACTAACCCGCCAAATAACGGCAAACTTACACTACAAAACTGTTTATCAAAACACTACCCAGGTGTTTAGGTAATATAATAATGTACATTATGCCGACCTGAAGGTATCCGATTTTTCACGGGTTCTTAAAAACCCCGTGATTGAATACGCGTAAAACTGAATTATGAGTCTGATAAGTCAGTTTCAACGCTCCAGTTTTGGGGTTTGGCCTCGCTGGTTAAAGACGTTTATACTGTGTCTATTAAGTTTCAATTTTCAAATATGTCAGCTATATATATATACGGTTTAGAAACAGTCTACATATATTGTAAAATTTTGCTCTTTTTTTGGCGGGAAAGCTACTTTAAACGTTTCCATTTCTAATTTTATTTTATGTTTCCTGTATTAATATTACGTTAACATGACCAAAATGATCTCTGTTTATAAAACATCAAAGTTTTAACATATTATTGGCAGTTTAACCCTGCACGCTATCCCATAGATAGATTTTCTGAAGGTTTTCAAAACTTGTCCGAGCTGTTATTAATATCAACACTCTGGTCTTGTTTCATAACGATCGGTTGAAAGATAAAGGACCTAGTGTGGCAACAAAGCAAAGTAAAACATATTTAACTAGGTCAATGGCCAAAACTGGAGTGTTACTAATTCGATAGCGGAACATTGTTGTCGCGCTGCGTCCCTTCGCGTTATAACTTGCATTCCTCAAACAGTTTTAAATGGCTGTTCCACAACTTCATATACACATAACAACTGATGACCTTATGTCCCTCTACATCACACATTGTTGATTGCCTAATTTATTACAGAATTAAGCCCGGTGCAGGATAGGGCATACACGTTATACTCATTCATATTTATTACAAGGTGAGCAATTAGCCAGAATGTATACCCTGCTTTGCACCGTTAACGGTCAATCACATCTTGTTGGAATGTGTAGACTTGATCCTATGCGTCAAAAGTACTACAATGTTAATTTTATGAAAGAGTTATTTGATACTATAGATTTTAGTATTGTTTTAGATTTCCTGAAAGAAATCAGACTATATAAATCATTATAATATGTTCTTATATATTTACTTATTTATATACCCGTTGACGGGCATTTTTTGACTTACATATATAGTTTATAGTACTACCATATCATCCCTTATTTGTAAATAGTTTTATCTTTATATATTTACATTAATTTTTTTTATTACTACTTCATTTCTTCATCTTTCATCATTTTTTGCGCACAATATGACCTATTTATGTGTCGACGTGCCGTAAAACACCATTCAATCAATCAATTACAGAATTAAGGCCCTTTGTTTGACTTAGAATGTAAGCTTCATACTAGTTCTAGTTGGTTTTAACTTCAACTTCTTTATTTCACTTAAGTTCATATAAATGAACAGCATAAGCAACATGTTACAAAACACATTTACATATGAATGAATGGCGACAAATCATCACAAAGGCAAAAAAACAAAAAACATATAAACATCAGGAAACGACTCTAACAATGAAGTTTGTAGATGGCATATTCAATGTATAAG